>ML787981.1:246589-335260 GCA_009831015.1 Picea engelmannii
AAGATCAGGATGCAGACATTCTGACAAAGGCGCTCACCAGGAGCAAATTCGAATATCATAGAGACAGGATTGGGGTGAAGGATAATCCCTTTCTTGTTGAGAGGGAGTGTTGAAAAGTCAACAAGAAACATGTGTCTAATTTATTTTTCCATTAATTAAATTAGACAATAAATATTAATCTATTATCTCATTCATAACTGAGTGAGTTGGATTTGTAACAGAATCATAAGTGCAGTTAAGTGAGTTAAGATCAGTTGTACTAGTTGTAACTAAACATGCACTAGTGAGAGTTCAGTTAATCAGTGAACTCACATGCAACTGAAGATTTTCCATGGTTAACTACATGCATGTCAGATCCAGTGGAGACCCAGTTGAGATAACAGGTGAAAGGGACAGTTTGGCTATCAGTTGTGATTTGATCACACATGCATTGGATATGCTTATGAGCATGTGCAAGCTAGGAAATTCGTTAATGATTCATTGTGAGAATTTGAATTGCAAAGATTGTGTAGAGGAGGCAAGTTGTCTGGACACGGAAATTGGCACATGTATTTGTTGATTTGTGTATGACAGTGTGAGACGATCGTATTGTACTGAGATCTCTTGGATTAGAGTTTTTTATGAGATTGTTTCATGATTCATGATATACATAATATATGATAATGGGGTTTTTAGCTTTACGCTTTCTCGGTAAAACTTCTGTGTTATGTGTTATTGATATTTCAGTTTGTGATTGTGGTTGTGATCGTGGTTTATTTTTCTGCAAGAATAATAGTAGAAGTGATTTTGTATTTAACAGTGGCGTATAATTGTTAGATCAGGAGAATCGCAGGAATACATTAATTTGTATCGAAATTTCTACAATGAAAATACAGAAATTTTACAGAGTCCCTCTCACTCTTATAATTTACAATGAGTGGCTTACAAGCCTTCAAAATAGACTTCATGAGATACACACATATGCATATTACATTTACAAATATACATATTTACATGAAAGTTTTATATGGTTTACTTATGGACTCAATCTTCTCAGTGTACTGGGAGGAGTCTTGCAGCTTCCAACCTATGACAATGCCTCTGATGCTTATGTTGAATGTGACATTGAATCTAATGTTGAATCTGATGTTGAATCCAAGAAACCAATAACCAAACTATATGCCTTCCCAGTAACCTATCTAATCTCTCCTTGTGAATACCAATCACTATTTTTTTGTCTAGAGTAGCTTCCCTTGAATACACAAGTACTTGGTCATTATGGAATGGGACTGCATATCCTTCATCTTCAAATGCCACAACTAAGAGTAGGTTTACCTTGTTTGTTGCATTTTTGGTTGGGATTTCTTCAATTCACTTGGTAAAGTAATCTGTGGCTGTGAGTATCCATTTATGTTGTCTAGAAGATGAAGGATGGATTTCTCCAATGAAGTCTAGGCCCCACTGTTGAAAAGTTCCATGAGAAATTATGGGTTTTAAAGGTAGAGACGTAAGTTTTTGTTTTCATGCAAACTTTTGACATGGTTCACATGCCCTCACATGAGCAAATATGTTAGAAAATAGTACAGGTCAATAGTAACATGCTCTTAAAATTTTGAAAGCAGTGATTTTTCAATGATGATGTCCCCCACAAACACCCTAGTGTAAATCACAGAAAATATGTTTTGCTTCCTTTTCATCAGCACACCTTAACATAATTCCATTAGGATCTTTCCAAAACAAGATTTGATCAATAATGCAATATTTCATTGATTTCAATTTAAGTGATCTGAACTTGGATTTATATAAATCAGGAGGAGACTGAATATTTAGCAGAAAAAATATAATATCTTTGTACCATGGTGAAGAAAAATATTTGTTGCTTACCTGTGAGCCATTTTCCTCAATATGAAATGATGAATTCTTTGTTTTGATGGAAAAATGATATAATCCAATTTCTTTGCAATTTGACTCTGTCATCAATTTGGCAAGGCCTTGTCCTTTAATTAAGTGAGTGGGCTTTATAGTCAAGTTGTATTCCAGAATTTTAGTTATCCATTTCCCCTCTTTCCTTCACAATCAGGTTGGACCAAAATTTCTTTAACTACACTACTTGGAACATATGCAGTAATCTCATATTGTAGGACATATACCCTGAAAGATTTTAAATCCTTCACCATAGCATATGCATGGTTTTCCATAATATAATATTTTAGTTCAAAATCCTTGAGAGTCTTATTGAAGAAAGAGATAGGTTGTTGATACCCCTGGTCATTTATTTGTAAGAGAACAGCAGTTATAGTGTCTTCAGAGGAAAATGAAAAAATCAAAAACTCCGTAGAGTAATTAGGGCTAATGAGGACAGGTGCTTGGATTAAAGCCTGATTAATCTTTTCAAATGATTCCTTTGCTTCTGGTATCCATTTTATTTATGCATCCTTCTTCAACATATCAGTAATATACTTGATGATTTCTGCAAAATTTGGTATGAATCTTCTTAAGAAATTGATTTTACCTATAAAAGATTGGATAGACTTCTTATTCCTTGGAATGTCTATCTGTTGAATGGTCTTTACTCTTTCAAGATCTATCTTGATTCCTTCTGGTGAAAAAATGTGTCCTAAAAGTTTTCCTTCTTCCATGGAAAAATGAGATTTTTTAGGGTTTAATGATATACCACACCTCTTACATTTTTCAAATGTCTGCTTCAAATGTTGCAATTGTTCATCATCAGAGGTTGAGAACACAATAATATCATCAAGATAAATAACCATAAATCTATCTTTCTCACCAACAAATGAAATATCCGTAGCTCTCTGAAATGTTTCTCATGCATTCATTAATCCAAAAAGGCATCTTTTCATACATGAAAGTGCCCCGGAGAGTGGTAAAAGTTGTTTTCTTCTTATCTTCCTGCATCACTCATATCTGATTATAACCTGAATAGCCATCAAGAATAGAGATTATTTTTCCCCTACTACTCTTTGTAGGATATGATCCATTTTAGGTAATGGATATTTGTCCTTTAGAGAACATCTATTCAGATTTCTAAAGTCTACACAAAGCCTTATCTCTCCATTCTTTTTCCTGACAGGTAATAAATTAGCTACCCACTATGAGTATCTCAGTGGTACTATAATTTTAGCATCCAACAACCTTTTTAGTTCTTTTTCAATTAGGTAGAAACAATGGATTGAATTGTCTAGATTTATGCTTAAAAGGTTTGGATCAAGGCTTTAAAGGAATCTTGTGTTGCATAATCTTTGTATCAAAAACCTTAAGGTCTTCATAAGACCAGGAAAAAAAATCTGAAAATTGTTTCATCAAATTGACATACCTGTCTCTCTGTTTTTCTGGAAATTTTCTGGATAATTTCACCATCCTGGGATTTGAATCTGGACTAATATCACAGTCTACCACTTCATCCTCCTCTATTTGAATAACATATTTTCTTGAAACATCATTATGGTCAAATAATCTCTCAAGTGGAACCAGGACCTTTGACAGATGATCTGTTTTTAACTCAATAATTTTATGACCAACAATATTATCTTGAAGGATATTTACAGCATGAACTTCCACATCATCAATTTCATTATCCTGATATATTGAGATATTAGAAAACTCATAAATGGTATCCAAAAACCTTTGAATTTCCTGATCATCTTTAAAAAAAATGCCAATTTTTTATGTTATCTGGTATTGAGGGTTCGTGTCTCACCTCAATCTCAAATCTTAAATTGGGAAAGATTGGAGTTTTGAAATTATTGGCTGCAAGTGCTAAAGAATTTGCCTGTTGATTCAAATTTATGTGTACAAAAGTGATATTGAAGGCTAAAAATAAATTATCAACAAATTCCCACACTTCATTTCTAAACTGCTTTAACCTCTGTTGTTTGGTCTGATAAATGTTTTTAATCTGATGGATGATAAGATCTGAATATCCAAAAACATTAATTTTATCTATGCCCATATTTTTAGCATCTTTCAATCCTAGCAGCAGAGCTTCATATTCACTGATTGTTACACCTCGAAATTACTCACTTTGATAGTGTCGCAAGTGTCATCATTACGAGTGTTGTAAGTGTTGCATCTTGTCCGCAAGTGTCATGTCTTGACTATAAGTGTTGCAAGTGTCAAAAACAGTATGTTGTCATCTTGCCTATGTCAGTCCCATAATGACATCATGAAGACACTTAAGACACCTCAAAGGATAGTTTGGAAGAAGAAAAATCACTTGGCAAGAAGTACAAGACCTTTTTCATTGAGAAAACCACAAAAAAATGATTTTTGGAGAGGATCGCTCCCCCACCTACTGTTAGGGAGCGTTGGCACACCCTGAGCCTCTCTGGGGAGTGTTGGAGCGCTCTATGCACCCCTTTGGGGGAGCGCTGCCCTCTTTTCAGAAATTTATGGGTTTGTTGAGGCAATTTAGGGAAGAATCCCTCAAATATTGAAGGTAGCTGGATTTGAATAGATGCTCAAGGCATGATCTTAGGGGAGATCCTCAACTGAAGGAGAGGAATCCTCAACTCATCCCAAATATCTATCAGTGGTTGGACTTCTCCAAGGTTATATAAGGAGGCCTTCTCATGCTGAAAGGCAAAATGGAGAATTGATATTGATACCAAACTTATGATCCTGTAAGTGGTATTGAAGAATGGAGATTTGGAATTACATCAAACTTATGATCTCATGAGTGAGATGCCATCAAATCAATTAGTGTATATTGATTGAGCAAAGGGGTTGGACAAGGAGAACTGGAAGAGGCTGTTGCACCTTCATTCAAAGGATTGTAAGTACTTTTACTAGTTCTCATTAATATAATCAATGCTTGGCATGTTTCTTTCAAACTTGTACTTGTTCCATATAAGTTTGTCTGCAGTAGATGGATCTATGATTGATCTAATCTTAGTAGAGTAGGAAGTCCATTATATCTTTGTTTGTTTTGCAGGACCTATCAAGGAGCTCAAGATCGAAGCTCAGCCTGGACTTTGCAAGGACAAACATCGTTCATAAGGTACATATCTTTCTCCTTCTCTTTCTTTCATTAGCTTGATTAGATCTAAAAGGAAGTCAGTGTCCATGTTAAGCACCTTCTGTCTTAGCCTTAGGAGTTTACAGATCAAGAGGGAATCCACTTGTCCGCGGGGGGATTCACCTACAACAGAAATTGGCGACTCCACTGGGGAGGAGCTCTGATTTTTTGTTCCATTCCCAGATTTTGTTTTATCCCTTTTCCCACTCACTTGACCTTCTCCATGATGTGTCTCTGATCCTTAGATATTATTTTTGGCTTTTGGTTCATCTTACACACTAGATTTTTGCATTTTTCCTGAGTTTTTTTTATTTTCTGGGCAAATTTCTAAGTTTTTATAGGCTAGTGCTCCCCTGCCCTTAGCACCAGGGCGTTGGCACTCCCTTACACTATTCCACAGAGTGTTGGAGCACTCTGTGTCCCCTTATGGAGGAGCGCTACCCCATTTTTTGCAAAAAATCTTCTTAAAAATTGGTTTTTTCTCAGCCTTTTTGCTGATTCATCTGCTCATGATTCATGCTATCTTAGTGTGTCCGTGTTTGGCCCTCAAACCACCTTGTTTTCTAAGGATTCATCATCTCTTGTTTGTATTTTTTGACATTTTTCCTTACTTTTCAATAACTCTTTGTCCTTGACGATTCAGAGTCAATTTGTCGTTTTCTTCTCGTTTATCTAATTGAGTGAAAACTTTGTAGGGAGTTTCAAAGGTCTTTTGTACTTTTCTTTCTGATCTTTGAGTCATCTTGTCCAAGCTCTTTCTCCTTCCTTTTGATTTTTTGTCTTTCTGTTTCTTGTTTGATCATAACAAGGGTGTCTTTTAGTTTATGTGAAGTTTGCTTCCAGATTGCTTAAATCTCACAACTCTTGAAGTCCGATTAGCATAAGAAGCTTTACATCTACTGGTTATCAGTCACATACAACCATTTTAGCATTGCATTGGATTCCTTATTAAGGACTATTTCATGAGGTCATTTCATCTTAGTTTTTGACAGTGAAAGGAAAATCCTTCTCCTTCCCTTAATTAGACATTCATTGAAAGAAAAGATTGCTTATCATTTCTTATGCATGTTTTGGGAACTGAGTCATAATATCATCAGTATTCACTCTCATACACCTCTGAGTAAACAAAAGCCACCAAAATCAACGCTTAACTAAAATTTATCAGACTTTTTACATCTTTGTTAGCAAACCTACATTAGTTTAAGGTGTAGGGATTTGGAATAGGATGAAAGGATAACTTTCCAAAGCTATCAAAAAAACTTAGCATATTTCGATAGGGAAAGAAAATCCAATTGTCGTATAGGATTTCTGGGATCCCCCTCTCATGAAGGGGTTACGCACGAGGTCGCATTTGGGTGAGTTACGAAGATTATCCCTTTGTGGTTCAATTGTTTGTAGTGGTCAGATCGTATATTGGGGATCACTTGAAGGTATACCCATGATTATGTGTGGGAGCCTCTCGAGTTGATTTCGGACTTGTTATCCTGCCCATACATTCCGACTAGAATGTCGACTGTACCCGCCCAGGGGCTGACTGCGAATTGGTGACCTTAGTAGCCATAATATTTAGGGTCTCACATAAGGTGACGGTAAAGGGAAGTCTCACTGTACCTGGAACAGATGTTGGTCAAACTCACTCGAGATCCTTGGAGGGTAAATCCATAATTACTGCATGGAAGCTTGCACCAAGGCGTAAGTCCGTTAAGTAGGTCGCCAATGTAACTGATCCACCCGCTCTACCCCTGCCTCTTCCTATTTTGATCTCGTGATGTTGGATTTCATCACCAACTAGTGGTTTCATTGTGGGAAGATTTTGTTTGATTGTTTGCTTCTCAAATTCATAGTGTGTGTTGGTTGTGTTACTTAGTGGACCTTAGGTCGAGTCAGTGTTAATGGTATCAAATCCTGAGAGTGCCAATGGAGGAACCCCTTCTCCTGGGGAACCTTATACTTTTCCTTTGTTCGGAAACTTTGGTCCTCCATACATTACCACACTGAGTCTTCTGGGACTCACCATCGGATTATCGATTTGGTTGTTCCCCACTCCGGTGCTCTCAAATCCTCCCAATGTTTCAACTGCACCTAATACTTTAGATGTCAGTACACCACCCACACATCAACCTCACATCGATTTTTCACCTTCTTCACCCATTAAGTCTCCTTCCCTTTCTCCTTCTTCGCCTAGTGAAATCTCTAAAGCAAGTAGCTAGGTTGATCAGAAGAAGAAGAAACGGAAAGAGAAGAAGAAGAAGAGCCTGAAAAGGACCAAGGCCCCAACAACATCAGATGTTGGATCCTAGCAACCAGCTATTGTTAATAGTACTGGGAGTGTTGATGAGGTCAACAAGATTAAAATGAAGAATCTGAAACCCAAATTCCCTTGCAGTCTTTGTAAGGGTGACCACTTTCTGAGGGATTGCCCTGGTATTCCCAAGGTCTTAGAAATGTGGTCCTCCATGTCATCGGCCTCTGCCGGTCATGCCGATGATACCCCGTCAACTAGTGACGTTAAGGTTGGTAAGAAGAAGACAACTTTCAAATTCCCTTGTATGTTATGCAAAGGTGATCATTATTCTCACCTTTGCCCTTGTATGGACGAGGCTTCTTCTCTTTTGGAAAAACTTCAACTTCCAAAGCTTTCTCCAAACTCATCGTTAGTTGATGGACTGGTCATTCCGGTTCCATCCCCGGTCAATTCGATTGATCAGGTGGTCAATCTAGTTTCCTCCTTGATTGAACCACAAACCCAAGTAGCTAATCCAGTTCTGTCATCGATCAGCCCTATTCTTCATCAAAAGAGTGTAACCCAAGTAGTTGATCTATTTTTATCCTCGGTCGACCCCACTCTCCCTTTAGAGAGTGACAACAAAGTGATCGATCTTTTTCCACCCGTCGACCCCATTCTCCTCTTAGAGAATGAAACCCAAGTGGTCGATCCAGTCCTATCATCGGTCGATCCCACTCCTTCTTTGACGAGTGCCAAAGTGGTTGACCTAGTCCCTTCCTCGGTCAGTCCCACTCTTCCTCTGAAGAGTGCCTGCATGGTCGATTCGATCCCATCATTGGTCGATCCTACTCTCCCTCTAGAGAGTAAACCCGATACTGCCCACGTTTTTCTCGTTGATACAGAATCTACCGTGTTGGGGGGCATTCCTCATTCTCCCGCGAAACCCCCTCCAAGTAATGAGTCCATCCTTTTTTATTGGGATGCGCTAACTGGACCTCGTCTTCCCTCTCACATTCCTTTCCATATTACAGTACAGGTTTGTGGTCGGGACATTCCTCAAACACTGATAGATGAAGGTGTGTCCGTTAGTATTTTGTCCTTTGTTGCTTGGCTTGATTTGGGATGTCCTCAGCTTGTGCCGGTTACACAGAATCTATTAGCTTTTAACAGAAGAACTAGTCAACCTTTAGGGACCCTTCCTCAGTTTCCGGTAACTTTGGGAGGGAAAACTGTCTTTATTGATGTCATGGTGGTCCGAGACCCCTTGGATTTTGCTTTACTCCTTGGGTGGGATTATGTCTATTCCATGAAATCTATTGTTTCCACCCTTTTTCATGTGATATCTTTCCCACATGATGGAAGAATGGTGACTATTGATCAACTTTATTTCATCGGTCTTGACTGGATTACCTCCCTGAATGGTTCTTATATGACAATAGTATCGCCCCCACTGCATGTCAATTATGTGGCGTTGTCTCCCATGACTTCGAATTCCGATGATTTGGATCTGGTAGTTGACATGGGGATCTCTTTGGTAGGGCTATTGGAGCCTGATCTCCTTAACCCTGTCGCGGCCCTCGACATGTGTTCCTTCCAGAGTAATTTTCTTCCATCCAGTGAATATCTCTTGGAAGCCATGACCGAGTTTTGTCCCTTGACATGGTATCCTTCCAGAGCGTTATTCTCTTGGAAGCCATGATCAAGGAGAGTCTACGAGCATAGTTTCTCTTCTCTATGGAAAGCTCGTTAAAAAATGAAATAGAGGTTACGAGCATAGTTTTCCTCTCTGTAGCAAGCTCGTTAAAAAATGAAACAACAATATGGGGATTGAACCTAGAGCCCTGAGCATAGTTCATTTCCTCTATCAAGCTCGTTAAAAAATGAAATAGTCACTTCTCTTGAACCTTCTTTCCATCCACTCTTACCCTTTTTCTCCATCTAGTAGAGAAATTGGTGACAACCTCAAAGTCAGTGAATGAATTGAAGCTTGGAGGGCATGTCTCCAGCCTTTGATGATCATTCTGGAGTTAAGCCACTAGATTTCAAGCTGGGGGCATACTGAGCTTGGTCTTTGTTCTTTCTTTCTTGCTCGAAAAATTGAAAGAAGTAAGCCAAGCAGTTTTTGAGAACACCACCAGTAACTCTTACGGTCTCCCTTGAACATGGAACTTTGTCTTTGCACGCATTTTAATCCGTTGAGCCTTTGCACTGAGCCAATCCTTTGAGTTTCTTTTACTCCTTTGGGTCACTTGACGAAAGTCACAACATCCACTGCATTATCAAGTTTTGGTCCATGTCATGTTTCTACTGATGTGCCTCAGTGTTCAAGGGAAGTATCTGCCTCGAGAGTCAGCCATCACAAATATCTTGTTTCAATACCCGTGTCATTCCATGTTCATTTGATCTACCGATTACATCTCCGTGTCAGTTTTTTGTCGTTGATGGGGGATACATCAAGGCCCTCCTTCGACAAGTCTATTCCTGTCGACTTCAACACATTATCCAAGAACTAGACTTAGAAACTAGTTAGTACCTTGGGACCTGCATGCCTCGATGGTAGGCCTCCTCGCGTCCGACAGTGAGTTTACATCATTGACCCTTGATCGGATGATTCCATGAATTTTCAACTTCAGCTCATTCATTCACAGTCGTCGGTATATACTAGAGTACCTTGGGAATCATTGACATCAATGGTGATCTCCCTCACGCTTGTTAACAGTTTACATCATTGACCGGTAATCAAGTGGTTTCTGCCATGTTCGACATCAAGACATCTATTCACATGGTTAGATTCGTACTACATCGGGATCGGTAAGAAGACCCTGGGTTGATTCATCACTCTTGTATGTACTTTTCCCAGGTTGCAAAGGATTTCTTTTGAGATATGACACATATATTGTTACATATATCCACTTTGTATTGGTCGTGGCTATGTCTTGTCATCTTGTAGATCCATTGTGTATTCTTTGTGGCTACGATCAGTTCAGGTCATAGGAGTATAGATCCACATTGTATCTACAGTGGCTATACCATTTTTTCAATATAATTATGGATCCGCAGTGTATTTTATGGAGGCCATACCTAAAAAGTCTTTATCACTCAAGCATAGGTATGCCTGCCTTAGGTTTTGAAACATGTCATAATATTTGTTTGATGGTTGTGTGCAGCTTTTTCTGGTTTCTCTGCGTCCATACCCTTGCTTGAAAAGTCTATAAAGTACTTTAGTCATCATCATCTTCTAACTTCATACTTTGGGGGGCAATCTGTTACACCTCGAAATTACTCACTTCAATAGTGTCGCAAGTGTCGTCATTACGAGTGTTGTAAGTGTTGTGTCTTGTCCGCAAGTGTCGCTTCTTGACTATAAGTGTTGCAAGTGTCAAAAACAGTATGCTGTCATATTGCCTATGTTGTGCCCATAACGACATCATGAAGACACTTAAGACACCTCAAAGGATAGTTTGGAAGAAGAAAAATCACTTCGCAAGAAGTACAAGACCTTTTTCATTGAGAAAACCAAAAAAAAACTGATTTTTGGAGAGGAGCGCTCCCCTACCTATTGTTAGGGAGCATTGGCACACCCTAAGCCTCTCTAGGGAGTGTTGGAGCGCTCTGTGCACCCCTTTGGGGGAGCGCTACCCTCTTTTCAGAAAATTCTGGGTTTGTTGAGGCAATTTAGGGAAGAATCCCTCAAATCTTGAAGGTAGTTGGATTCGAATAGATGGTCAAGGCATGATCTTAGGGGAGATCCTCAACTGAAGGAGAGGAATCCTCAACTCATCCCAAATATCTCTCAAGTGGTTGGACCTCTCCAAGGTTATATAAGGAGGCCTTCTCATGGTGAAAGGCACAATGGAGAATTGAGATTGATACCAAACTTATGATCCTGTAAGTGGTATTGAAGAATGGAGATTTGGAATTACATCAAACTTATGATCTCATGAGTGAGATGCCATCAAAGAAATCAGTGGATATTGATTGAGCAAAGGGGTTGGACAAGGAGAACTGGAAGAGGTTGTTGCACCCTCAGTCAAAGGATTGTAAGTACTTTTACTAGTTCTCATTAATATAATCAATGCTTAGTCTGTTTCTTTCAAACTTGTACTTGTTCCATATAAGTTTGTCTGTTGTAGATGGATCTATGATTGAGATAATCTCAGTAGAGTAGGAAATCCATTGTATCTTTGTTTGTTTTTCAGGACCTATCAAGGAGCTCAAGATCGAAGCTCAGCCTGGACTTTGCAAGGACAAACGTCGTTCATAAGGTACATATCTTTCTCCTTCTCCTTATTTCATTAGCTTGATTAGATATAAAAGGAAGTCAGTGTCCATGTTAAGCACCTTGTGTCTTGGCCTTAGGATTTTAGAGACCAAGAGGGAATCCACTTTTCCACAGGGGGATTGACCTACAACACTGATGTTGTTGGTTGTATCAAATTTCAGTTTGTATGACAGAGGAATAACTTCTTTGGTAGGAGAAATAAAAACAATCCCATCCCCAGAACCTTCTTTGGAACAAGCCCCATCAAAGAACTAGACTAGGTTTTCAACATTTTCTTCAACTGTAGGTATGATTTTTCTTACTGATGTTTCAGCTATCTCGTCACCAATGTGAAAATAGAAGAACCAAGTTCATCTTCTACAGCTTATATGGGATGATTACCGGGATTTTCATGATCACTTAGTAGGTAAGCCAACCTAACTTCCCTGTAAAGTCTTCAATATTCTCCACCAAACATAAGTATGGTAGCATAACTGAGATCCATTTGTAGTGTGCCTCCTACTTTCTTATCCCATGATCTTGACAGAAGCATACAAAATTTAGGAGGTATGTCAGCCACAATTACATCCAAAACCACACTTTTCATAGGTAACTAAGAAAACGTAACCACCATGTCTTTAATGACTCCCAAACATTTAACTTTCCCAAATTCAAATGAATATAGGTCTAGATAATGCTTAGTGATGTCTAAACCTAATTCATCCATTACCACTTTTGGCATGACATTTGTGAAGCTCCTGAATCCATTAAACAATTATGTAATATTTTTTCATGAATGTTCAGAGATGTGTAGAAGGGAGGAGAAGCATCAGACATGTCTTCAATATGAGGTCCAATGGTTATGGCAGGGTTTTCATCTTCAAGATTTATAGTATCTGAAAAAGTAACATGAGAAGAAGGCTACAATGCTTTGAGAACAGATTTTCTAAAAGGATCAGTTTTCATCAATTCAACCAGAGGTATGGGGATTTTAATTTTATTAATTTTGTTTACCCAACTAAAAGAAGAAACATGCTTCTCATTTTCATTCACCTCTGTAGTGATAACCTTGACATGTTTCTTTTGTTGTTGATCAGTTTTCACCCCTGGAATTTCTTTACTGACCCCATGGGAGAGAGGAATTACAACATTTCTTTCAACACCTAAAAAACATCTCAAAAGAAATAAAATTCACTATGGATCTCAAATAAAATGGTAGCATCCCCTTTCTAGATGTTCTATTCAATATAAAAAGCGATGGGAATCTAGGTCATGCGATCTATAGAAAAAATACCCACACTGAAAACTATCTCCATGCTAACTCCCATCACCACCCTAACCAGAAACTAGGTGTCCTAAAAAAATTATCCACAAGAGCCATAAGAATCTCTGATGAGACACACCTAGAACAAGAAAAATACCACCTCTCAGTTGTCTTTAAGAACATAGGTTATAAACATAAAGACATTACGAACACAATAAATAAAGCCCTCAAAAAAACCAGCAAAAACCCTAACCCCTTAGAAGACTAGAACCCCAATAGAAAGGCCTACCTACCTTACATCCAAGGAGTTACCGACAATATTGCAAATATCTTTAGCAAGAAAGATATCAAGACCTCCTTCAAACCACATGAAACCATCAAACAAAATATGAAATCCGTTAAAGACAAACCTAACCCTCACAAAGGCAAAGGAATTTACAAAATAGAATGCTCCTGCGGAGAATGCTACATCGGTGAAAGTAGTTGCTCCTTCCAGATTAGGATCAAAGAACATGGAGCTGACATAAAGAATGAACGCATTCACACCTCTGCCTTCGCAGAACACTCCCTTAAAACAAGACACCATGTTCGCCTAGAAGACACCAAAATTATGGCCAAAGAAGAACACCTCTTTAAACGACGGATTAGAGAAGCAATCCAAATTTGTAAGCACTTAAACAACCTAAACAAAGACAATGGCCTAGACTTAATAAAAATTGGTTCCCCTTGATTCATAAAAATAAGAGAAAAAACAGATAAGTAACTCCACCTAAATAAAAAATTAATTAATTAATTAATAACACCAACAAACTAAGATTAACAAACCCTAAACCTAATACAACTACATCTATTAAAATAACTTAATATTCACTCATAACTTATAGAACCACTAAACAAACACTATTAAATATTTTAGGGTTTCTTAATAAAACAAAACTAATAAATAAAAAAATTTAATACTTAAAAACCTATTAAATACTAACAACATCATAATAACCTCTTCTTTCTAATGAATACAAAAAAATTTCTTTTCTAAAAACCACACCTTTAAAAACACTTTAATAATGGTTAATTTATTAATCAATAAACCTCAACTTTCTTATAAACACCATTAAAATAATTAGATTAGGGTTTTCTAAATAAAATCACTATCAAACTTAATAAAAAACACATTCTAATTAATGATTACAAAATATTTAAAAAAACAAAAATTTAAAATAAAATTAAAATATCTTAATAAAGAATTTTAAATAAAAATTTAAAGAAATCTTTTAGAAAACCCTAAATTTAACTAAACTAAATAAACCTAATCTAAAATATTCACCAAAATACTCTAGCCGACACGAAATTTCCCGCAAAACTTAGATATTTATAACCATCTCTTCTCACAATTAAACCTGGGCTTCTTGTCTTGATGATGGATCCTGATATGGATCTGAAACTTCGACATTCAATTGATACTACTATGGCTTTTTCGAATTCGCCTGAAAACACTCCTCACCACATAAATCTCAGCAATCAGCATTAGTCTTTTTAGTTGGAACAGGTAAATCCACCTTTGGTGTATTTGATCTGGACCTAAGATCATATTTTTTCCTTTTAGGTTATTTATGGATAATTTTTTCAACATCCTCTTCCTCGAATTGATTTAATATAAGAACATCCTCATAATCTTGTTGTGTCAAATGAATGGGAGGTAATTATGTATCATTTAAATGCAATGTATAATCTTCTTCAGTGTCGCCAATTTCTTCAACTTCTTCCATTGCATTATTTTGAAAAGGAGGCAAAACTTTCTGATCTTCTTGATTTCTCCTTTCTCTGGGTAAAATTTGAGTTACATTATTAGGCCTCCTAAACTGGTTAGGATTTTTGTATCCACCTTTTTGTGTAGGTCTGCTAGGTTGTTTTGTTTCCATCTTCAGCCTGGCCATTTCAAATGTCAAATTTTTCAAAATTTTATCCATTTCATCCATCTTAGAATCAGAGGTTGTAAGAGAAGAAGAAGGGAGTTCGTCTCTCTATTTGTTCTTGTCTCTATCACCCTAGACTTCAATTTCTCTATTGCTAATCTGTTAGATTCTACTTCAATGGCTACTTCCTACATCAAACTCAGAGTACCATACCTTCTTTCTCTCAACAGCAAAGAAAAGTCAGCATCAAAGGCATTGGCAAAAGTAATTTTGGTTGATGTTTATGTGGGTTTGATTTCATCTAGAATTTTACTATACATTTTATTAAATCTTTTGGTAAAATCATATATAGATTCTCCTTGTTTTCTTTTCAAAGCACAAAACTCAATGATGTAATACAAGTAGTCTTTCTTATCTCCCCGATGTGTTAAAAATGTATCATCCAGTGCATCAATATCAACAATTGAATTGGGAGGCAAGCTTCTAAACCATTTTCTTGCCTCTCCATCTAAACTCTGCACAAAAAGTCTCATCCAAACATCTGCATGCTCCACATTAAAATTATCTGCAAAACTGTAGAAAGAGTTTAAGTGTTCTTCAGTAGTAACTTCTCCATCTCCATTAAATCTTGGAAAATACTTCATATAATCATTAGGTGGGAAGGCATACAGAACTTGTGTTAAATTTAATGGTGCTTATCTGGCTGCAACAATTGCATCCATCCTATTCACAACCATATTTATCACAATGGGTGTTTGAACTATAGGAGTGAGCAGAATTGGTGATGTAGAAAGAGAAACAGTTCCTTGTGTGGAGAAAATTAATTGGGCTGATATAAGTTTTTGATCTTCAACTAAAGAAATTAGAGGTTTCTTATCTGAACCAGAGTAGGTTGAAGGTTCCATAAACAGAGGATTTTCAAAGGAATAATAATCTGGTTTATTATCTTCAGAAGAACTGGATTGAGGTGATGATGAGAGTGTATTTGCTTCACTTTTAATATCTTTGGGAAAGTCTCTCAAAGCTTTAGCTATATATAAGGTATTTGTTTGTTCTTCTTCAATGAGCTCAACAAACAATTTCCATTGATCTAAATTCAATTCTGAGATAGTTGAAGGGAAAGAAATAGTTGAAGGTTCAACAATAGGTTTTGTTTCACTCTCAGGAATAATTTCTTCAATTGGAAAGATGTTGAAAATTTCATAAGATTGTTCTTGAGTACTTGTAGAAGAAAAAAATTATTTTGAAAGAGAGGATTGTCCAGGAGTGTTTTTAGATTTTCTCAATAACTTTTCAGGATCTGACATTGTTGCAACAGGCTTAGGATCTGGGTTTTTTCTGGTCACTTGTTTCTTTATAGAGGATGAGGAAGTTGGAGGAGTTTTAATTCCTTTTCCTTCTCTTTTAGCAGCCAGAATTAGTACAGAGGAATCACCAGGTGACAAATACACAGTCTCATGTAATTGTCCAAATTCTTGTCCACCACCAAGAATTAGATCTGATCTTGTCATTCTCCCAGGGAAAATATCTTCGCTCCTTCGTCCTCGGCAATGGCACCAAAAGATGTTAGTCCCTAAAGTTTCACTTGACTGTGAGAGGGAAAGCTAGGGCATCATCAAGTTATTGCAATGGTATTTATGAAGGGTTTTTTAATAGGTTTTTAGAAAATGGTTGAAATTTGACTCAAGGATTCAATAAAACATATAACTCAATGTAAAATCAAGTAAACATCCCACTCGCTTAGTAAATGGTAAACACTTTAATAGATCAGAGGGTAAGGTAAATAAAGAAAAGGAAGATATGTGAGTATCTAGTTTGTCAACTCACACATGGATTTCTTATTTCAAAATATCATTAAGAAACAAAAACATGTACTTGAAAACAATCTTAATTATGAACAAAAATAGTAAAGTTTTCAATGTCTCACTCACAATCAACAAAATCATATGCATTGCAACAAATAAATGTATTCAAGTAACAAAAGAAATAGATAAAGATATGAAAGAATATCTAACCATCAACATGCCTTTTTCATTTAGTACCAATATGAAATATAGTATTTTCTTACAGTGGAGTTTTTTACAAAAAAGGCCCTTTAATGTCCAACTAATCCACCCTCATACAATCTTTCTAGTGTCTTTTTAAAGCACAAAAATTACTTCTGTAGATCCTATTTTTTAGTTTACAATTTTACAATAGGATCATGTCAATGACTATTTCCTAGGAGAATAAAGCTCATACGTGCACTTCTAATGCCTGTATTGTAGTAGGATAAACAGCCAATCCGAATATACGTTAGGAAATAGTTTGATAAAACTGGAAAATCCCACAAAAAGAGGAATACTATCTTGCTAAGTTGATTCATCAGATATATCAAAAAGATTCATTTGAACCATGCACTAAGAATCAAACTGCTCATCTTTACTTTCTAAGTAATAACATTGAACAATCACAATTGAGGCAAAATTTCCTTGAATTATCATGGTATGATGATTGCAGAAGCCTTGGTGTCTCTCTGTTTGAGCTTAGTTGTTAGCAAAACATTATGCCAATATAATCTTATATTGGATTCTCTTACCTCCTTTAGCAATGTCTTATGCTCTTTCCTCTTCCTTTTGAAATCTTGTATCTTTTCCTATTGTTTAGCATTCCATTGCTCAACAAAGGATTTTTCTTTCTTCAATTTCTTAATCATACTCTGCAGCTCCTTTATTCTATCTTTTTCTTTTCTTGCTTCCACCTTGAATTCTAGATATTCTTCTACTGGGGTAGGCAAGTTCAAATCTATTGAAGCTTGGGGTTTTCTTAGTTTAATTATATATTTTGAAAATATCCCATAACTAAGGTCCTCTTCTTTCGTGCTTTCTGAATCTCTGCTTTCTGGAAGATCTTGCAGCTGGTCTAGTTCTGGAAAAAGGTCATTTCTCTCATCATTAACTACATTGGTGCCTTTGAATGTATATTCAGATACTGAAGTTGACTTTGTAGTTTCCCTGGTCACGGGTCTTCTGGAGTACTGTGCAATTTGCTTTCTCTTTTCTCGCATTTTCTTCTGTTCCTCAGATTCTTTCTCTATCATATTTAAAGAATATGCCAAAACCTATTTTTTGGTCTCTTTCTCGAAATATTATGAATTTCCTTCTATGATTATGAGGTTCTCCTTCTTGATTGAAGCATGAAACATGACTTTTGAATTCAGTCTGAATTTATTTGCAGTTCTGGTAGAATTTATTCTAGGACATTTAGGAACAAGTGTTTTCTTCTTACTATGTTTCTTACCTTTTTCAATCTTATTTCCTGTAGGTTGTTGCTTCTATTTAGCTGGACTTTGAACTGGACTTTTGATGTAATCTTTAGGTTCATCAAATTCCCATTTTATATCTGGATCAAAATGGATATCAGTCTCTTCATCCATTGTAGGTTTCTTACCTCAACTGGTAGTTCCTTTCTCATTAATTTTACCCATAGGAAAATCACTAATAGCTTGTTGGGTTTGTAATTTTCTCTTGCCAACACGAGTTACCCTGGCTGCAGGGGAATTTTCTTTCATCAAAACCTCAGTGGCTTGAGAATTTTGTTTCTCTTTTACAAGTTTCTTCTCCTTGACAATTTTATATTTGGTTGCTTGTAGATTAGGTTTTAATGACTGGATTAACCAGTCCCAAGACCTATGAACTTCATTTAAGGAAAATACTACCAACGTTCTGATCAACCCTTGATGAAAAAGACTATTTTTTGTTGTTGTAGGGTGTGACTGAATCCTCTTAGAAATCTTGGATAAACTTTTTAATAATAAATAAGGTAGGTTAAGAGGGTAATCACCATTTACATGGATTAAGAGTCTAATGCGATAGAGATGAACCAAAGAAAATATACCTTCACATGTAATGCACCTATGGATAATTAACAAAGCAGTCTTCCATTCTTTCCTTACCCAACTATGTGGGATACCCTGGCTCCAATTGGGGTTTTTCTTTTATGGAATTAAAAAATGATTTACAAACTCCATGACTACATTTTATCTCTTCCACCATATTTCCCCATATACTAGTAACCTGCAAGCTTTAGCTATGGAATGCTCTGTCACATGCATCAGAAGTTTACCAACTACATATTCGAAACCATCGAAATTATGTGCAAATGTCATAGAGATCTGCTCGTCATGACCTTGGAATGTCGAGAAGAAGTGAAACCAACCAGCATCCTTGAACTTATATGCCATCTGAGGAAATTCTTCGAGCAATTATGTCCATTCATGCTCCAATCTGATTATCTGACCACTCTTTTTGGGCACCATAACACTGATTAATCCTACATAAAATTTCTGAGAATATCGATGGTTTAATCGTTGACTTTTGAGGGTTGTTGAAAATGAGAGTTACCTCTTTCCCTGCAAATCATGTGTAGAAGAAAAGACATACTAAAATAGGCAAATAATGATTTCATTCATATGGAATGATAATCGGGCATGTTGATTTGATGTCGAGGTGGTGAGTACAGCTCGATCCTCCCAATTTAGTTGTCATCATAAGAATAACAATCCTAAAATAGATCATATAGAGATGTGCAGATTCTCTAATAATGATTTTGAATGTTAGAACACGATCTAGGTAGGGTGGTGCATGCAAAACATTGATTACTCTCGGCGCTGCAAGAATAGCGTTATTCTTGTAGCACCCTTTCCACTTTGACAAAATTTGAAAATTCAAATGAGAAAAAGATAAGTGATGTGATAGAAAGCTTTCATATCATATCCTAATCTTCAAAAACTTCAAATTCATTTAAAAAGTGCATAAAAAAATTGAAAATAAGTTTTCAAGCCAAGAAGGAAAAAACATAGTTTAACAAAAAATCATAGAAAATGGGTAGGACAGGGATTAAGGACACCCAATCAGTAAAAAACAAGGTTAAGGACTAGCATTGGCTCCTTCTGGGTATAAATTTTCATTATGAAGCTTTAAGAACTATTGACCAATGCCTTCATATCCTTCTTATTCACTTTATTTCCCTATTCTGTCATCCTTTATTCAAAACCACAAAACTGTAAAGAAACAATTCCATTAGGTAGATGAAGTCTTTATTTGAGATCAAAAGTAAAACCTACTATACAAAATGAACTTTTCTAACTGATTTAAAAGAAGTAATGTTTCTGAAATCTCCCATTTACTGGGCCTCCTAAAATTTCACTATCATCCAAATTATGTAAGATAAAGGTATTGTTCTTCATGACCCTAGCTAGTTTGAAATGACCATACCATAAGTTGTCAAACTTACCATGTTTATCTTTGTTCTCTCTTCTAGCATCCCATCTCAATACAAGATCTCCCTCTTGAAAAATATCCTTCTTTGTCTTTTTATCAAAAGTTTCTTTAAATTTGCTCTGATGAATAACAGCTTTCTAATCCATCTTTTCTCTACTCTGTTGAACCTCTATAATTTGGAAAACTCTCCTTTGAATGTCATTGGGTTCTTCTAACTCCTCTTGCAAAAATTTAAGAACAAGTAAACCCAATTGAGTTGGAAATATATCCTTTGTTACGTACACCATTTGGAAAGGGGAAATTCCAATAGATTTCTTAGCACTGATCCGATCAGCCCATAGGGAAAATTTTAATTTGGAATCCCATGACCTTTTGTTTTCTGTAAGTAATTTTTTGATAACCCTTATGAGGCTTTTATTGGATGATTCTGCTAGCCCATTGCCTTGGGGATAGTAAGGAGTGGAATGGACCAATTTGATTTATATTTATTGCAAAAATCAACCATTGAATTTGATTTGAAATCTTGAGCATTGTCAATAACCAGCTTCTTAGGACAACCAAATCTAGAAAAAATATGCCCTTAAAGAAAATCCATGATTACCTTGTCTGTTGCATTTCGGTTCGAGATTGCTTCGATCCACTTGGTAAAGTAATCTGTGGTTGTGAGTATCCATTTATGTTTTCCAGAAGATGAAGGATGGATTTCTCCAATGAAGTCTAGGCCCCACTGTTGAAAAGGTCCATGAGAAATGATGGGTTTTAAAGGTAGAGACATATGTTTATGTTTTCCTACAAACTTTTGACATGATTCACATGCCCTCACATGAGAAAATATGTCAGAAAATAATACAGTCCAATAGTAACATGCTCTTAAAATTTTGAAAGCAGTGGCTTTCCAATGATGATGTCCCCCACAAACACCCTGGTGTAAATCACAAAAAAATTGTTTTCCTTCCTCTTCATCAACAGACCTTAACAGAATTCCATTAGGATCTTTCCAAAACAAGATTTGATCAATAATGAAATAATTCATTGATTTCAATTTAAGTGATCTGAACTTGGATTTATCTAAATCAAGAGGAGATTGAAGATTTAGCAGAAAAAAAATATAATATCTTTGTACCATGGTGAAGAAAAATATGTGTTGCTTACCTGTGAGCCAGTTTCCTCAATCTGAAATGATGAATTTTGTGTTTTGTTGGAAAAATGATATAATCAATTCCTTTGCAATTTGACTATGTCATCAATTTGGCAAGGCCTTGTCCTTTTATTAACTTAGTGGGATTTATAGTCAAGTTTTATTCCAGAATTTTAGTTATCCATGTACCCCTCTTTCCTTCACAATCAAGTTGGACCAAAATTTATTTAACTGCACTACTTGGAACATATGCAGTAATCTCAGATTGTAGGACATATAGCCTGAAATATTTTAAAGCCTTCACCAAAGCATATGCCTGTTTTTCCATAATATCATATTTTAGATCAGAATCCCTGAGTCTTGTTGAAGAAAGAGATAGGTTGTTCATACCCCTGGTCATTTCTTTGTAAGAGAACAACAACTATAGTTTCTTCAGAGGCAAATGAAAAAATCAAAAACTCCTCAAATTTCTGAAGTCTACACAAAGCCTTATCTCTCCATTATTTTTCTTGACATGTACTAAATTAGCTACCCACTCTGAGTATCTCAATGGTACTATACTTTTAGCATCCAACAACCTTTTCAGTTCTTTTTCAATTATAGGTAGCAACAATGGATTGAATTATCTAGATTTCTTCTTAAAAGGTTCGGATCCAGGATTTAAAGGAATCTTGTGTTGCATAATATCTGTATCAAAAACCTTAAGGTCTTCATAATACCAGGCAAAAACATCTTAAAACTGTTTCATCTAATTGACATACATATCTCTCTAATTTTCTGGCAATTTTCTGGATAATTTCACCATCCTAGGATTTGAATCTAGACTAATATCACAATCTACCACTTTAGCCTCCTCTGTTTGAATAACACATTTTCTTGAAACATCATTATGGTCAAATAATATCTCAAGTGGAACCATGCCCTTTGGCAGATGATTTGTTTTTAACTCAATAATTTTATGGCCAACAATACTATCTTGAAGGATATTCGCTGCATGAACTTCCACATCATCATTTTCATTATACTTATCTATTGAGATATTAGAAAACTCATCAATGGTCTCCAAAAACCTTTGAATTTCCTGATCATCTTTAAAAACTTGTCAATCTTTTATGTTATATGGTAATGAGGGTTTGTGTCTCACCTCAATCTCAAATCTTAAATTGGCAAAGATTGGAGTTCTGAAATTACTAGCTGCAAGTGCTAAAGAATCTGCGTGTTGATTCAAATTTATGTGTACAAAGGTGATATTGAAAGATAAAAAGAAATTATCAACAAATTCCCACACTTCATTTCTATACTGCTTTAACCTGTGTTGTTTGGTCTAATAAATGTTTTTAATCTGATGGATGATAAGCTCTGAATCTCAAAAAACAGAAATTTTATTTATGCCCATATTTCTAGCAGCTTTCAATCCTAGCAGTAGAGCTTCATATTAATTGATGTTGTTGGTTGTATCAAATTCCAGTTTGTATGATAGAGGAATTACTTATTTGGTAGGAGAAATAAAAACAATCCCAGACCCAGAACCTTCTTTGGAACAAGCCCCATCAAAGAACATTTTTCAGACTAGGTTTTCAACATTTCTTCAACTGTAGGTATGATTTTTCTGACTGTTGCTTCAGCTATCTGGTCACCAATGTGAAAAATAGAACCAAGTTCATCTTCTACAACATATATGGGATGATTACCAGGATTTTCATGATCACTTACTAGGTAAGCCAACCTCACTTCCCTGTACAGTCTTCAATGTTCTCCACAAAACACAGGTATGGTAGCATAACTGAGATCCATTTGTAGTGTGCCTCCTACTTTCTTATCCCATGATCTTGACAGAATCATACCAAATTTAGGAGGTATGTCAGACACAATTACATCCAACACCACACTTTTCATAGATAATTGAGATAAAGTAACAAGCATGTCTTTAATGACTCCCAAACATTGAACTTTCCTGGAGTCAAATGAATATAGGTATAGATAAGGCTTAGTGATGTCTAAACCTAATTCATCCATTACCACTTTTGGCATGACATTATGTGAACCTCCTGAATCCATTAAATAGTTATGTAATATTTTTTCATGAATGTTCAAAGATATGTAGAAGGGAGGAGAAGCAGCAGACCTGTCTTCAATATAAGGTCCAATGGTTATGGCAGGGTTTTCATCTTCAATATTTATAGTATCTGAAAAAGTAACATGAGCAGGAGGCTACAATGCTTTGAGAACAGGTTTTCTAAAAGGATAAGTTTTCATCAATTCTACCAGAGGTATGGGGATTTTAATTTTATTAAATTTTTTTTCCAAACTGAAAGAAGAAACAGGCTTCTTAGTTTCCTTCACCTCTGTAGTGCTAACCTTGACAGGTTGGTTTTGTTGTTAATTAGTTTCCACCCCTGAAATTTATTTATTGACCCCTGATTTAACTGGAGAATTAGTATTTTTAGTTGGAAGGGGTATTTCCACCTTTGTTGTATTTGATCTGGACCTAAGATCATATTTTTTCCTTTTAGGTTCTCTCTGGATAATTTCTTCAGCATCCTCTTCCTCTAATTGATTTAATATAAGAGAATCCTCATAATATTGTTGTGTCAAATGAGTAGGAGGTAATTATGTATCATTTAAATGCACTGTATAATATTCTTCAGTGTCATCAATTTCTTCAACTTCTTCCACTGCATTATTTTGAAAAGGAGGCAAAACTTTCTAATCTTATTGATTTCTCCTTTCTCTGGGAAAAATTTGAGGGACATTGTTAGGCCTCCTAAACTGGTTAGGATTTTTGTATCCACCTTCCTGTGTAGGTCTGCTAGGTTGTTTTGTTTCCAACTTCATCCTGTCCATTTCAGATGTAAATTTTTTCAACATTTTGGCCATTTCATCCATCTTAGAATCAGATGTTGTATGAGAAGAAGGGAGTTCTTCTCTTTGTTTTTTCCTATCTCTATCACCCCTAGAGTTCAATATATTTGTTGCTAATATGTTAGATTCTACTTCAATGGCTTCTTCCTACATCAGACTCGGAGTATCAGACCTTCTTTCTCTCAACAACAGAGAAAACTCAGCATCAAAGGCACTGGAAAAAGTAATTTTGGTTGATGTTTCTATGGGTTTGATTTCATCTAGAATTTTACTATACATTTTATTAAATCTTTTGGTAAAATCAGATATAGATTCTCCTTGTTTTCTTTTCAAAGCACCAAACTCGGTGATGTAATACAGGTAGTATTTATTATCTCCCCAATGTCTTTAAAATGTATCATCCAGTGCATCAATATCAACAATTGAATTGGGAGGCAGGCTTCTAAACAATTTTCTTGCCTCTCCATCTAAACTCTGCACAAAAAATCTCATCCAAACATATCCATGCTCCACATTAAAATTATCTGCAAAACTGTAGAAAGAGTTTAAGTGTACTTCAGCAGTAACTTCTCCCTCTCCATTGAATCTTGGCAAATACTTCATATAATCATTAGGTGGGAAGGCATACATAACTTGTGTTAAATTTAATGGTGCATATATGGCTGCAACAATTGCATCCATCCTATTCATAGCCATATTTATCACAATGGGTGTTTGAATTGTAGGAGTGAGCAAAAATGGTGATGTAGAAAGAGAAACAGTTCCTTGGGTCGAGCAACTTAATTGGGCTGATATAAATTTTTGATCTTCAACTAAAGAAATCAGAAGTTTCTTATCTGAACCACGGAAGGTTGAAGGTTCAAGAAACAAAGGATTTTCAAAGGAATAATAATGTGGTTTATTCTCTTCAGAAGAACTGGATTTAGGTGATGATGAGAGTGTATCTAATTCACTTTTAATATCTTGGGGAAAGTCTCTCAAAGCTTCAGCTATAGATAAGGTTTTTGTTTGTTCTTCTTCAATGAGCTCAACAAACAATTTCCATTGATCTAAATTTAATTATAAGATAGTTGAAGGGAAAGAAATAGTTGAAGGTTAAATAATAGGCTTTGTTTCACTCTCAGGAATAATTTCTTCAATTGGAAAAATGTTGACAGTTTCAGAAGATTGTCCTTGAGTACTTGTAGAAGAAAAAATTTATTTTGAAAGAGAGGGCAGTCCAGGAGTGTTTTTAGATTTTCTCAATAAATTTTCAGGATCTGACACTGTTGCAACATGCTTAGGCTCTGGGTTTTTTCTTGTCACTTGTTTCTTTGTAGAGGTTGAGGAAGTTGGAGAAGTTTTAAGTCCTTTTCCTTTTCTCTTAGGAGCTAGAAATACTAAGAGGAGTCGCCAGGTGAAAAATACACAGTCTCATGTAATTGTCCAAATTCTTGTCCACCATCACGAATTAGATCTGATCTTTTCGTTCTCCCAAGGAAAATATCTTCGTTCCTTCATCCCCGACAATGGCGCCAAAAGATGTTAGTCCCTAAATTTGCACTTGACTGTGAGAGGGAAAGCTAGGGCATCATCAAGTTATTGCAATGGTATTTATGAAGGGTTTTTTAATAGGTTTTTAGAAAATGGTTGAAAGTTGGCTCAAGGATTCAATAAAACATATAACTCAATGTAAAAGCAAGTATACATCCCACTGGCTGAGTAAATGGTACACACTTTAACAAATCAGAGGGTAAGGTAAATAAAGAAAGTAAGATATGTGAGTATCTAGTTTGTCAACTCACACATGGATTTCTTATTTCAAAATATCATTAAGAAACAAAAACATGTACTTGAAAACAATCATAATTATGAACAAAAAAAGTAATTTTTTCACTGTGTCACTCACAATCAAGAAATCATATGCATTGCAACAGAATAAATGTATTCAAGTAACAAAAGAAACAGATAAATATATGAAAGAAGATCTGACCATCAACATGCCTTTTTCATTTAGTACCAATATGAAATATAGTCTTGTCTTGCAATGGATTTTTTTACAAAAAAGGCGCTTGAATGCCCAACTAATCCACCCTCAAACAATCTTTCTAGTGCATTTTTAAAGCACACAGATTACTTTTGTAGATCCTATTTTTTTTGTTTACAGTTTTACAATAGGATCATGTCAATTACTATTTCCTGGGAGAATAAAGCTCATACGAGCACTTTTAATGCATGTATTGTAGTAGGCTCAACAGCTAATCCGAATATAGATTAGGAAACAGTTTGATCAAACTAGCAAATCCCACAAAAAGAGGAATAATATCTTGCTGAGTTGATTCATCTGAGATATCAAAAAGTTTCATTTGAACCAAGCACTAAGAATCAAACTACTCATCTTTACTTTCTGAGTAATAGCATTGAACATTCAAAACTGAGGCGGAATTTCCTTGAATTATCATGGTATGATGACTGTAGAAGCCCTGGTGTCTCTCTGTTTGAGCTTAGTTGTTAGCACAACATTATGCCAATATAATCTTATATTGGACTCTCTTACCTACTTTAGCAATTCCTTCTTCTCTCTTCTCTTCCTTCTGAAATCTTGTATATTTTCCTGTTGCTTAGCATTCCATTTCTCAACAAAGGATTTTTCTTTCTTCAATTTCTTAATCATACTCTACAGCTCCTTTATTCTGTCTTTTTATTTCCTTGCTTCCACCTTGAATTTTAGATATTCTTCTGCTGGGGCAGGCAAGTTCAAATCTATTGAAGCTTGGGGTTTTCTTACTTTGATTATATATTTTGAAGATAGCCCAGAACTAAGGTCCTCTTCTTCTATGCTTTCTGAATCTCTAGTTTCTGGAAGATCTTGCACTTGGTCTAGTTTTGGAAAAATATCATTTCTCTCATCATTAAATACATTGGTGCCTTTGAATGTAGATTCAGATACTGAAGATGACTTTGTAGTTGCTCTGGTCACAGATCTTCTAGAGTATTGTGCAATCTGCTTTCCCTTTTCTCTCCTTTTCTTCTGTTCCTCTGATTCTTTCTCTATCCTATGTAAATAAGATGCCAAAACATGTTTTTTGGTCTCTTTCTTGGAATACTTTGAATTGTCTTCTATGATTACAAGGTTCTCCTTCTTGATGGAAGGATGAAACGTGGCTTTTGAATTTAGTCTTAATTTATTTGCAGCTCCGGTAGAATTTCTTCTAGGACATTTAGGTACAAGTGTTTTCTTCTTACTTTGTTTCTTACCTTTTGCAGTCTTCTTTCCTATAGGTTGTTGCTTATGTTTAGCTAGAATTTGAACTGGACTTGTGATGTAATCTTCAGGTTCATCAAGTTCCCTTTTTATATCTGGATCAAAATGGATATCGGTCTCTTCATCCATTTTAGGTTTCCTATCTCGACTATTAGTACCTTTCTCATCAATTTTACCCACAGGAAAATCACCAATAGCTTGTTGGGTTTGTAATTTTCTCTTTCCAGCACGAGTTACCCTGGCTGTAGGGGAATTTTCTTTCATCAAAATCTCAGTGGCTTGAGAAGTTTGTTTCTCTTTTATAGGTTTCTTCTCCTTGAAAATTTTAGACTTAATTTCCTGTAGATTAGGTTTTAATGATTGGATTAACCAGTCCCAAGACCTCTGAACTTTATTTAAGGAAAATACTACCAACGTTCTGATCAACCCTTGATGAAAAAGACTGCTTTTTGTTGTTGCAGGGTGTGACTGAATCCTGTTAGACATCTTGGATAAACTTTTTAATAAGAAATAAGGTAGGTTAAGAGGGTAATCACCATTTACATGGATTAACAAGCTAATGTGATATAGATGAACCAAAGAAAATATGCCTTCACATGTAATGTACCTATGGATAATTAAAAAAGAAGTGTGTCATTCTTTCGTTACCCATCTATCTGGGATACCCTGGCTCCAATTGGGGTTTTTCTTTTATGGAATTAAAAACTGATTTACAAACTCCATGACTACATTTTTCTCTCTTCCACCATCTTTCCCTGTATATTGGTAACCTGCAAGCTTTAGCTATGGAATGCTCTGTCACATACATCAAAAGTTTACCAACTACAGATTCCAAACCATTGAAATTATGTGCAAATGTCATAGAGATCTGCTCGTCATGACCCTAGAATGTCGAGAAGAAGTCGAACCAACTAGCATCCTTGAACTTTTGTGCCATCTAAGAAAATGCTTTGATCAATTATGTCCCTTCATGCTCCAATCTAATTATCTAACCACTATTTTTGGGCACCATAACACTGATAGAATCATGCAGAAAATTTATGAGAATATCGAGGGTTTGATCTCTAACTTTCGAGGGTTGTTGAAAATGAGAGTTACCTCTTTACCTGCAAAGCATGTGTAGAATAACAGATATACTAAAATAGGCATATAACGATTTCATTCATATGGAATGATAATCGGGCATGTTGATTTGATGTCGAGGTGGCGAGTACAGCTCGATCCTCCAAATTTGGTTGTCATCATAAGAATAACAATCCTGAAATAGATCATATAGAGATGTGCAGATCCTCTAATAATGATTTTGAACGTTAGAACATGATCTGGGTAGGGTGGCGCATACAGAACAATGATTACTCTCGGCGCTGCAAGAATGGCGTTATTCTTGTAGTGCCCTTTCCACTTTGACAAAATTAGAAACTTCAAATGAGGAAAAGACAAGTGATGTGATAGAAATCTTTCATATCATATCCTAATCTTCAAAAACTTCAAAATCATTTAAAAAGTGCATAAAAATATTGAAAATAATATTTCAAGCCAAGAAGGAAAAAACAAAGTTTAACAAAAAATCATAGAAAATGGGTAGGAAAGGGATTAAGGACACCCAATCGGTCAAAAACAAGGTTAAGGACTAACATTAGCAATGAAATGTGGAACATGGTCGTACAATAGGCGACATGGCATAGTGAGTTGGCAGGTTGAGTTGGAAAGTTGTACCATCGGTTAACAAATGGACGACTCATTCGTTGAAAAGTGGCATTGGATAGCCAATGAGAGGTTGCCACATGGCAGACCCTCATTGGCCAATAATGGTTTATGTTGTATAAAATTTTGGGAGTCAATGGGGGTCAAACCCGTGACCTCTCAAGGTCTTAGTATACCTGCCACAACCAACACGCCACATAATAGAACTTAACATATATGTGGCAATTTATATATGTGTGTGTGTGTGTGTGTGTGTTAAAGTCTGTTTGGGGGGTAAAGGAGTCGAGGGATATCCCCTAACCCCTGGTCAATTTCTATACCACATGCGATGATTTTAAATATTATATATGGAATATATCATATACCATGTAATGGATATGCTATGGATTTAAAACCCACGTATATTAATATATGTTATAACCATATATAACATATGGTTATAACATATATAACCACATGTAAAAATAACCAACGAATATGTCATGGAAGTTGATGGAACCCACGACCTCCGTTATTTTAGTGAGAGTTTTAACCAATCTGCCAACCAATCTGTTTGATCTGGGATTCCCGCCAAACTTAGTATTAAGTTGCCCAAGTTGCGGATGGGGAGTTGGAGGATCGGGTCATTTAATGGGCACGGATCCCAACACTCATGAACACATCCCTATGCATAGATATTGAGGTACATTGAGTCCAATATAGGGAACGAATATTGAGGTAGTATGGACTCATTGAAATACGTGCAAGTACAAGCCAAGCTTTGTGTTGCACTGTAAAGCATACCAAATGGTACTTTGACGAAATTTCAAGTATTTTATATAAATTTTGCATGATTTTTCACAAGGATCATGAATATGAGGTTTGTTTTGTGATTTTAGGTCATTTATAAAACTCTTTGCTCAATTTTTCATTAATGGTCATTTAATGCATTGTTTTGTGTGCCAAAGAGCGTAAAATTGAGCTAGTTTGGAAATTAGTCAACTTTATAGTCAAAATTCTCATAATTTAACAAGGATTTCAATGGTGAAGTTATTTTCTTGTTTTTAGTAATGGAATTTAAGAGCATCCATTAAATTGGCATATGTGAATCATTTTACATGTGATTTTGGTATTTTGAGATGGAGAAAGCAGTTTTCATTGGATTGAAGGGAACTTAAAGATGAAACAAAAGTGTGTAATTTGAGTTATTTTATTTTTTGTTGTGTCATCTCACTATCATTAAGCAAGCTAATCTTCAGTTTATGATTTTTTTGGTAAAAATCACATCATCAAAATTTTGCAAACCACCCCAATATGATCAGTAAATTATTCTGGATCAAGTTAGATATTGCATGTATATATGTAAAGAAATAAGTGGTGTTTAAGGATTTTCGGATCAAGTGGTATCAGAGCTAGTTTTGGCATGTGTTGCAAGTGATTGTTGTGACATGATATCCAAGAGTTCATTTGGTGAAGAATTTGAAGGATCATTTCAAGAAATAAAGATGAGTAAAGTTCTTATGAAGATGAGACTACAAAATAACATTAATCGGCAAATCCAGAGAGAGAATTTTGAGCTAAGAATGCAGTTGCAGTCTCTTGAGGAAGAGAAGAAAAGGTTGTAAGATAAATTGTTATGTCATGAAGATTTCCACATGAGTATTTGTCATGAATTAGAGAGAAAGTTGTAGATGGCACCACGAATAAGTAAAGTTGGACAAGCAGAGAATGAGATAGTCTCTCTTGCACTATCTCCCTCCAAGGACATGATCGAGAAAGAAGACTCCTCATATTATTGTTCATCCCATAAATATGGAGAATGCTCGAGCATAGCTGAAGCAAAGAGAACCTCAGATAAATAAGTCCTACATAATCAATTGGCCTTACCTTCCATCCCAGAGAAGAGTAACATGTTTAAGACATCTTCAGAAAAAGATGTGCATGCTACAGGAGAAGGAATCAAGACTTTTTCTACTGGTGAATGGTCTAGTTATCCATGTGCTTCATGTGGAACTAGCAACCATGATGTGGATAAGTATCAAAGAATATAGTTTGTACAAGTAAATCCCTCCAAGAAGAAGTCAGATAAGAAGGAGGAATGATAAGAAGGGATCATGGAACAAGACACTATACTCTTATTGTGGTAAGAGCGGACCCCAGATTTAGAAGTTATAGAAACTTTACCTACACTTATGTCTGAAGCATAACAAAAAATATGTAGAGACGCTTGCTAGAAGACAAGCAACAACTCTAGATTAAGTCAATGGTCTTACTGAAAGGTTTGGAAAATAATACTTCATGATGGTTGGTCTTGGCAAAGTGATGTATGAAGACAACAAAGAATGGTTCATGGAAAATGGTTCATATTTCCACATGAATGAGATGAGATCAATACTTTTAACTTTATTAGAATACAACACATATTTCTTTATGGGATCTAGAACCAACACCAGAAAATAAATAAAGGGGTATGGATATGTAAGATTCTAGCTTGAGTCGAGAGGATTTTTGAGAATTGAACATATGGTTTATATTCCATACGTGAAGGTAAACCTACTCTCAGTTGCAACATTTGAGGATGACGATTATGCAGTCGCATTCCAGAATAGCCGAGTACTTATGTATTCAAGGGAAGCTACTCCAGACACAACAATAGTACTTGGTATGCATGAGAAGCTATACAGGTTATTGGGAAATAGTTTGGTCTAATGGTTACTTGGATTCAGCATCAAATTTTGCATCATATTCAATTTCATATTTAGCATCAGTGTCAGAGGCATTGTCAGGGGTTAGAAGCTACGAGACGCCTCCCATTACACTGGGGAGAATGAGTCCATAAGTAAACCATCTTTAAAATTTTGTAAATATGTATATTTGTGAATGTAATATGCATATGTCTAAATCTCTTGAAGTCTATTTAGAAGGATTGTAAGCCACTCATTGTAAATTATAAGAGTGAGAGGGAATCTATGAATTTCTATATTGCCACCTTGTATGAGTGAGAGGAAGTTTGTAAAGAGAGTTTCTATATTGCCACCTTATATGTTGTAAAGAGTGAGAGGAATCTCATTGGAGATTTCTAGATAGCCACCTTACACTTTGTTTTAGAGTGAGAGGAATATCGTTAGAGATTTCTAGATAGCCACCTATATACATATTGTTTTACAGTGAGAGGAATCTCGTTATGAAGATTTTTAAAGATTTTAGACAACAATATGGATAATTATATTGTCTTATAATCAACTAAAGGGCTACATATGGATCGAATTGTCTTAAGACAACATTCTTAATTTTGAAGAACTGTGAGTGAAGGAATAGAAGGATGTAGGCAGTTGGAGCATGCAGTTCAAGAGCGGAAAGAGCATTGAAGTAATCTGAAACTTTCTAGAGCTGGTAAAGAAGAAGTAATCCTCTTCAAAAAATAAGAGGCATAAAGGTGCATGTTATAAGCATATTTAAATACTATGTCATGTTCGTATGGATGTATACCTTGAACATAAGCAATCAAGTCAAGTATATATGATAATAATACAAGAGAATTGTTCTTCAAGGGAGGAGTGACAATGGACAGAGTGTTCATTCAAGGACTCCTACAGATACATCAGCAGTATAAGAATAGAGAGTCCAAATGGGCAAGGCATAGATTAGCATTCAACTTGGTTTCATATTGGTCGAGATGGTGTCATGAGGAAAATCACTCTATGGCATGGGGTACACTACAACAGACAGAATGACTACAGAAATCAACTCTAATCCCAAATATGCTATATAAATGTAAATGCTAACAAGACAAGATAAAGAGCCTACCTCTTCGGGACATTCGATGAAGACCATCGTTGAGCACGCACCTCAAAGATCTATACCTGCAACTTTTCCTCAACAACCAAGATACGCAAGCATATGGTGATAATATATAAAGTTAATGCATACAATAGCATAATCCATTAACATTCATAACAAATTCACCCATGGACTAATAATTCAAATATTTGCAAGACATCAATTGGACGAGAAAATAGTATTTCTATTCAAATATGATCAACAGAAGTGTATGAGTGACAAACTTCTGTGTCGGCACGTCTCAGAACCAAAAAACTAAGTCTCTTCCAGTTGGGCCTCTACCACTTCAATCCTCCACCAAAGGCAAGCTCATATAAGAGAGACAATGAGGTTCTCCATCAAAGAGGGAAGAGATTCAGGGATGAACAATGTGTTCATACTTTAAAGGAAAAAGGGATGCAGACTCAATATGAAGTGAATAATTTCTCCAGAGTAACTTTTCTCTCAAAAGTTGAATTATTCTCCTCTTTCCACGGCTTTGATATGGCCCAATTTATAGCCTTCAAATGGAACTGAAGGACCTAGTCGAAACATTTCCAGTATATGGAAGGTGAAGGATCATGGATCTCGTGACATGACATGGAAACCCGACACAATTTTTAATTTTGGGCACAAAACTCGATGTACGCAGGTTGTAATGGTGCAACCTATGCATACGCAGGTTGTATAACTACTAGGGAGCGTATATCTGGGAAAATATGATTTTTTAGCTCTGGGAAGTGCAAAAGGGGACTTCAAGTCTACATAGGGAAATGGACAAGGCCTTCTGAGCAAGTTGCATGGAGTGAGGAAAATCTTGCTATAACAGATGCCCCCTAATGTGTGAGGTCAGAGGAGTATCTATGATGGCCGAAATACATTATAATTCCCAGCAGTGGAGTAATGGAGACCCAATTGGACGAATTAGTTGCTCATAAGAATATTACAATCCATAATGACTTTGTACACATGGATGCCAATTTGAATTACACTGCAGATCCATGTGGAAATATACCAAACAGTTGTTCATGGCCATGAATAGGAAATACAAAGTAGATACTTGCCATAGGTTGTCATAGTCACAAACAAAGCCTAGTGAAAACTAGTCTCAAAATCAATATGAAGATATTTCTATACAATGGAGTACAATATGATCTCCCATGATCATTGAAGTCATATAGGTACCGGTCCAATGAATGATAGTAACAACTCAGGAAAGATGAGACTATAAACTGATGTCTTCAAGTCTTATATACGATCCTCCAAAGGTGCAAGTCCACATCATGTGAATAAAGCAGTTGAGGTCAAACATAATGAGACTAGGTTTGATTACTGGTCATTAAGGTGTTGGCTATGTGTTATGTGAAATCCCCCCACGTAAGGGTTTGGGACTAGCGCCCCTGAGAAAAAAAAAATTGCCTCGGGAAATGTGTCACATTTTTGCCTCGATTTTTGTGTCCATTGTTGGGCGGTTTTTCAGCACATGGTTTTTTGTCGATGGATTTCTACTTCCGGTTAAGGAATTAGAATTGTTGACTAATCTAGGTCATTGGGTTAGGTTTTTGGATGTCATTGGCTCCTATATGTATATTGTATTATAAACAATGTATCACTATGAAGGACTATAGAATATGTTGGTTTTCCCGGTTTGGGTTTCCAGGGGAAAACTCTCTGTGTAATGTTTGTATTTGCCATTTGTATATTTTCTATTCTTTTACTAAAAATCCATTTGCAGTAAATATTATACAAGGTTAAAATCTACTTTTGGTATCATAGCTTTGTTGGCTTCAGGGGCATGCCTTTATGGTCAAGGGTTTGGCTTGGGACTGTGATAAGCCTTGTTACAGTGGGAGATCTATGGTATTTATTTTTCAAGTGAAAAGAAATGGCGAGCAATTCAAAAATTGGAGATCGAGAAGTTTAATGGGCATAGTTTTGAGTTGTGGAAGCTCAAGATGGAAGATATGTTGGTGGAAAAATATCAGTGGATCGCGGTAGATCTACATACTATGCCTATAAGAACTTCAACAGATGGCTGGAAAAAGATAGATTGGAAGACGAAGAGCACAATCTGACTGTGTCTCTCAGATTCAATATTACTGAATGTGTCAGAGGAAGCTACAACCAAGGATTTATGGGATAAGTTGGGGAAGTTGTATCAATCTAAGTCCCTAGTAAATAAACTATTCCTGAGAAAGAAGTTGTATAACCTGAGGATGAGATATGGAGACTCAGTGGCAACGCATTTAAACACCTTCAATACTATGGTAAGTCAATTAATATCTGTTGAGATTAAAATTTCAGATGAAGATAAGTGTATCAGTTTACTGTGTTCTTTAACAAACTCGTGGGATAGTATGGTTGTGGCCATAGGTAGTAATACAATTGCCTTGAAGTTTGATGAAGTGGTCTCATCCTTGTTGTCGAAGGAGATGATATGGAAGAATATGGAAGGATGGAGCACAGATGCATTATTTGTAAGAGGACGCTCCCAGGAAAGAAATAGATCTAAGTTCTCAAGTGGGAGATCTAATTCTAAGGGTATATATAAATCTCTCAAAAAGTTTGTAAAGGTATGTTGGAGATGTGGAAAAGAAGGGCATTACAAGAAGCAGTGTAGATCCAAAGTTGAGAAAAATAAGGGATCTGAAGAATCTCCTTCTACAGAAGAAAATACCTCCAAGGAAGAAGGAGGGGATGTGTGCTTGGCTTCTTCAATCACACATGCAGATCATGAGGCATGGTTGGTTGACTCAGGTGCACCCTTTCATATGACTCCCCACAGGGAGTGGTTCTGTGAATATGAAAGGTATGATGGACGTAATGTTTTCCTAGGTGATGATTCGAAAACCAGAATCATAGGTCGAGGAAATGTCAATTTAAGGCTCATAGATGGAAGGATTATAACACTACCTGGTGTTCTGCACATCCCAGGATTGAACAGAAATTTGATTTATGTAAGCAAAATGGACGATCCAGGGGTAAAAACAATATTTGAAAAGGAAACTTGTAGGATGGTTCGAGGAGCAATGGTGTTGTTGAAGGGAATTCAGTTCGAAACTCTGTATAAGCTGCAAGGAAGCACTATTAGTGATGGGTGTAATAGTTCCATTGTTCCTGATATTGGAGTTGAATAAGAAAGAACTCCTACCGTCTCTGGAGAAAATGTTATGTTGTGGCATCAAAGACTGGGGCATATTAGAGAGAAGGGTCTTTGACTACTACACGGTAAAGGTATGGTTGAAGGTATGTCTAACTCCTCTCTGGATTTTGATTTATGTGAACATTGTGTATATGGGAAGTAGAATTGGGTAAGATTCCCCTCTGGTGCAATGAGGGAAGAAGGAATTTTACAGCTAGTTCATAGTGATGTTTTTGGACCTGTGCCAGTCCCATCATTGGGAAAATCTATGTACTATGTCTAATTTATAGATGACTTATCGAGGAATACTTGGATATATTTCCTCAAGAAGAAATATGAAGTCTTTGACAGGTTTAAATAGTTTAAGGCTCTTGTTGAGAATCAAACAAAGAAAATAATTAAGGTGTTGAAGACAGATAATGGCGGAGAGTTCTACGGGAATGAATTTGAAGAATTTTGTAAGAAGTGTGGTATAGAAAGGCAGAAGACTACTCCATATACACCTCAATAGAATGGATTTGCAGAAAGGATGAACAGGACGCTAATGGAAAAAGCAAGGTGCATGATCAGTGGTGTCGGGTTAGGGCAATAATTCTAGGTAGAGGCAGTGGGTATTGCATGTTACCTGGTCAATAGATAACCCTCATTAGCATTGGATGACAAGACTCCACAAGAGGTATGGACTGGTAAGAAACCTTCTCTCACACATCTCAAGGTATTTGGTTGTGATRCATATGTTCATGTTCCAAAGGAAAACATGAGTAAGCTAGTTAAGAAGGCTTAAAAGTGTATCTTTATTGGATATAAAGATGGTCCCAAAGGTTATAGCTTTGGAAACTAGAAACTAATAAGGTATTGTATAGTCGAGATRTGGTATTTAGCGAAATGAAGGATGTTATTAAACAGGAAGTCCTACCAAGTAAGGAAGAACCAGAGAAAATAGAGTTTGATTTAAAGGATGATGAATCAGACTCTATAGAAGAAAAGGAATCAGAAGAAGAAGATCCTCATACTCCAGTATTAAGGAGATCAATTTGAGAAAGAAGGCTACCAAAAAGGTATACTCCATATGATTTTCATTCAAATTTTGTTTTGTCTATTACTGATGATGATCCTAGAACGTTCAGGGAGGCGATGGATTCAGAGGATGGAAAGCTCTGGAAAAAGGCCATGGATGAAGAAATGGTAGCCTTGAATAAGAATGAAGCTTGGGATCTAGTGGAGTTGTCGACTGGAAGAAAACCCATTGGCAGCAAATGGGTATTCAAAAATAAGTTGAATGCATAAGGAAAAATGGAGAAATACAAATCTCATTTAGTAGCAAAGGGTTATTCCCAGGTTGAGGGAATTGATTTGTGTAAGATTTTTTCTCTTGTTGCCAAGTTAACTTCTATAATATTTATGTTATCTGTTGTTGCTGCATTTGATTTCGAGGTAGAACATATGGATGTGAAGACAACATTCCTACATGGGGATCTGGAAGAATAAATCTATATGAAGCAGCCAGAAGGATTTGTTGTGAAGGGAAAGAAGGAGCTGGTATGCAAGCTGAAAAATTCCCTATATGGTTTAAAACAATCACCAAGGATGTGGTATAAAAAATTTCATACTTATATGCTGGGACTTGGCTTCACAAGAAGCAAAGAGGATCATTGTGTGTATTTTAAATTAATTGGTGATCATTTGATTTATTTAGTCTTGTATGTGGATGACATGTTGCTGATAGGAAACAACAAGGAGATTATCTAGGATGTGAAAACTCAGTTGTCCTCTAAATTTGACATGAATGATCTCAGTGCTTCAAATTTCATTTTGGGAATGGAAATTAAAAGAGAGCAGAAAAAGAGAAAACTCTAGTTAAATCAGAGAAAATATGTCGAGACAATATTGCAGAGGATTAATATGCAGGAATGTAAATCGATCAAGGTTCCTATTCATGTTGTTGTAAATTTATCTGCGGACCAGTGTCCCAAGACATGGGAAGAGAAGGAGGACATGTCTTGTGTTCCATATGTGAGTGCAGTTGGCAGTTTGATGTATGCAATGGTCTGTACTAGACAGGACATTGCACATGTAGTGGGATTTTTGAGGAGGTATATGTCAAAACCAGGGAAGGAGCATTAGAAAACAGTAAAAAGGGTTTCCAGGTATTTGCATGGCACTGCTAGCTATGGATTGTGAAACCAAGGAAGACCGGGATTGGACAGAGTGGTGGATATACATGGCTTTGTGGATGCAGACTGGGTTGGAGATCTGGATCTTAGGAGATCTACAAGTGGGTATGTGTTTAACCTATTTGGAGGAGTAATAAGTTGGATGAGCAAAAGACGAGATGTAGTGGGACTTTCAACTACATAAGTTGAATACATGGTAACCACTCATGGAAGTAAGGAAGCATTATGGTTACAAAGATTGTCTTCAGGTATTGGGTTGGTACAACAAGTTGTAAGGATAGATTGTGACAATCATAGTGCAATTTTTCTAGTGAAGAACCCGACTTATCACTCAAAGACAAAGCATATTGATATTTAATATCACTTTGTGAGAGACATGGTTGAAGAAAAGAAATTATTGTTCATGAAGGTGGACACTTTGAAGAATGTTGCAGATTCATTAACAAAATCTGTGAGCACTGAGAATTTCTCTTGGTGTAGAGGATCCATGGGCATTGTTGCCCTGGATTGTTGACTATGTAACCTTGTAACCCCCTGTATGAAAAGAAAACAACAAGTGGGAGAATGTTGGGTATGTGTTAATTCTTTGCACGAGTAGTAGTGTTTATGTTGCGTCGGGCGCACAAGGGGGTTGCAAGGCCCCCCCTTAGGGGGTACAGGGGGGTGAAAGTCCCCCACGTGAGGGTTTGGGGGCAGCACCCCTAAGAAAAAAAAAATTGCCTCGAGAAACATGTCGCATTTTTGCCTCGTTTTTCATGTTGCCTCGATTTTCATGTCCATTGTTGGGTAGCTTTTCGGCACATGGTTTTTTACCGATGGTTTTCTATTTTCGGTTAAGGAATTAGGGTTGTTGACTAATCCAGGTCATTGGGTTAGGTTTTTGGATGTCGCTGGCTCCTATATGTATATTGTATTGTAAACAATGTATCACTATGAATGAATATAGAATATGTTGGTTTTCCTGGTTTGGGTTTCCAGGGGAAAAATCTTTATGTAATGTTTGTATTTTCTATTGTATATTTTTTGTTCTTTTACTGAAAATATGTTTGCAGTAAATATTTTACAAGGTTAAAATATATATAAGGTATATCGTTAACAAACGCGAGATAGCATGTTGATAATGAAAGTAGGTATCAAGGCATCGAGTACATTCTTACAAGTGTGAATAAAGTGGAGTTTGAACACTTGAAGAATCCATTGATGACTACAAGCCTTTAGGTACTCATAGGACTCTAGGCCTCATTTCCAAAATAGATGAGTTGAAGTCGATGGAAGGAGACCCACTGAAAGGAGAGAATTAAGGCATCTCTCATCAATTATCACAAGGTACAAAGCAATATCTTCATGATTTGGAGGAACTCAGATGAAGAATATGTTCACGAACCAACGACCTTGTGTGTCTTTCGCATGCACCAGATGCAAGCAGTGCACAAAAAAGACCTTTTGAATAGCAGCCAATAATGAAAATTGTCGACAAAGAAGAGAAAACCACCAATAAGGATAATGGCATCCAAGACACTGCATGAATCCCAATGTGTGAATAGATTTCTTGCCATCGAACACAAGGGAAACCCCCCAGACAGCGATCAATGAGGAGATGTCGACTACTGAGTTCAAGGTTACCTACCCATAATGAAAGTAGGACCAGGGTTCACGATAGGACTACAGCTTCATGTAACTCTGAGACACACTGAGGGTATGGCCAACATGCAAAGTTGAGAATTATGAGAAATGGTCGACACGGGCTTATAGACATCCTTTGAACAAGAGCATGAGACATATGGAGGAATCTGGAAGCATAGACTTGATCATGAAACTTTGTGATGCGGGAGGCACCAATCAAACTCTCCATAGGGACTGGAAGAGTAACCATTGGGAGGAGTAAACTCTAAGTAATTGATGCAGGAGCATCTCTCCACATCAGCCAGCTAGCTAGCCAGCCACGTCAGCACGCGTGCATTCAAGGATGAAAGGGAGGCGCAGCCTCATTTAAATTTAAATTGAATGTAATTAAATGCTTAGGCTGGTGAGCCATGGAAGTCGTGCCTTTGAGAAGGCATTAGGTAGATCGGCCTTTATTGTAGATCGGCTGAGATCTAGATCCAGATGCTGGACTAGACAACCATTTATTGTAATTTATTAGAGTAGGTGAACCTGGAGGGAAGCGCTCGATGAGCCCCTCAGGTAAAAGATATTTTGAGATCTTATTCTGGAGTTAGGAAGTTGTTGTAGAATGGTAGAATAGAGAAGAGCCAGAGAGAGCTCGAGAACACCTTTTGTAAATACAGGCATTTGCCATTTTAATATAATGAGAAGCAGTTTTTCCTGCATATGTTCTGTCTTATATGCATGTATGTGGGTGTTCATTATATGTTGTATTCGTGTGTTGTTATCATGCCATTGCAGGGAGTTTGTTTGATTTCAGGGTTGAAGGTCTTTGTGGCTTCATTCCAGGAAGGCGTGACAGAGTGCTGTGGACTCTGAATACCAGTGCACAGGGGATGCACTTCTGAACTCTGCGGAGTCAGGCAAAGGCGTGCTGAGGCACAGGACCGAAGTCAACAACTCAAGAAGAAGACCTCAAGGTTACTGAATACCTTGGAGGCAAGGCTGTGTAGCTGAAACACAGTTGCAGACAGAACTTTGTTGTAAGTTCTGTGGAGCTCTGTCAGGTGGGCATTGAGTGTAAGCACGAGGTGCTGGAGGAAGAACTCTACTGAGAGTTTGAAGGAGAAGCAGAGTCACTGAGGATTCTGGAAGGCTCTGCCAGGTGGGCATTGAGTGGGTGCGTAGGCACGTAGAGAGAAGGAAACACTACCAGGAGGCATCGAGTCAGTGTGCAGGCAGGTACAGGAAAGCAGAGAACTCTTTGAGTTCTGTAAATCAAAGGAAGAGTCCATTTGAGGATCTTCACTGGGTTGTTGAACACCTAGAAGGACTCAGAAATTTAGTCATTGGAGAAGAGGAGAGCCAGGAAGGCATTTTCTTCTCCATCTGTGGGAGAAGGAATGGAAAACAAAATCCCTTAGGGGTCTGAGTGGTTGCAGAAGCTCAGAAGAGATAGCACCAGCATGTGCAAGAGAAGACTCTGCAAGGAGTGTAAGAGTCAGAGAATCCCTTGAAGAATCAGGAATAGAAGCTCAGGAGGGATAGCGTTATCATATGCGCGGCGAAGCTCAAGGTTCGGGAGTTCGCAGAGAAGAAAGCAGACAAAGGTTGAGGCCTTAGGGAAATTTGGAATTTTTCCAAGTGCAGGAAGAAAGAGCGCCAAAGCTCAGAAGGAACAACATCGGCCATTGGATCAGCCGATAGAATCTAGATCGTTGGTTTTCGCATCCAGGGGGCATTCGGAGAAGCGTACAGGAGGAAGGATGGATCTGAGCCGTCAGATCTAGAGCGTAATACCCGACAGTCGTCAGATCGGTTGGGAGTTGCACGAGGTTTAACCTCGCAAACAGGAGAGTGAGAATCCCGAAAGGCATCGGCACTCGGGATATCGGGGATATCAAGGACGCGAGGAGAGTCCCTTGACATCAGAAACCCCGAATTAGCGAGACTTGATCTGGACCGTTCGTTTGGGAGAGGATGCATGTCACGAGATTATCCACATCGGGGACTCGGACACCGGAGGTTGGAAGAGGAAGCCATTCGACTTCACAAGTGGCGAAAAGGCGAGAGCTCCGTGTTGTGGGGCCTAGCTGACGTCATATCGGGATATCGAACCATGAGAACGGTGTGGGGCCACAGGAGTCGACAAGCGGACAGGTGGCAGAGATCGAGAGATCTCATGAACTCGGGAGTTCACAGGGTGAGAGCCCAAGCATCGGGTACTCAAAGTCACGAAGACGCCAGGAGCGAGAAGGAGAATAGCCGTTGGATCCTGATCGTAGGAGAACCGTCGGATCTGCACATGGGATCATGTATCAGGGTCTCGTGAGAAAAGACTCGAGGATTTGGCCACGGGGATCGCGATATTCCGACCGTTGGAGGACAGTGTGGGCCATAGTGAAGTCGGTGAGTGGAGGACAGATGGCATAAGTCATTGGGATCTCGCCACGAGAAACCCCAAAGTATTTGCGTTAGGATTCGTGATCCTGCGAAGCGAGAAGTCCCGTAAGATAAGGGACCGTTGAAAAGGTCAACTCACAAGCGCATCGGCATTTTGGCGCATCAGGTATCAAGAGTTGGAAAATCAAGAGCTTGATATAGCGAGTCGCGAAGTCGCGATAGGATAAGTCGCGATAGGAGAAGGGTGAGGTCAGCATTGATTCATATCGGCGCTCGGGGACTCATAAGATTCACACCCGACCACTGACCTTTGGACTCGCGAAGTCGCGAGTTCCGATTCTCCGATAAGTCAAGAAGGGGGATCGTGCAGGAGAAGAGAATCTGTGGGTAGATATTTCCCGATAGGGAAATAGAAGAACCTTGGAGTTCTTCGGGCGAAGAGGGGATTAGAATCGATCCTGTGAGCGGGTGAGGGGTTGTTGGAGGAGGTAGCTCAGGCGCCTGCGTCAGTAACAAGATCAACTTCCTAAGGTCATGCTAAACCCAAAATTTGGATGACAAGTGGACTCAAAAGTTTTTTCTCTGTTCAAAGGTGACATGATTGCTACCAACCTGAGATAATATTATTTTCCCACCCGTATTTTTTTTGTTTTTTCATAGACAAATGAATGTTATGACATAGAGGAGGAAACGAGTGTCACGAGTAAGCAACTAGTTCCAACAGTGGAACGTACCTATTCTCAATGCAAGGAGGTACATGCAGGACATGGACACTCGGGGGAATGTTTCCTCTTAGGGTATAGGGTGTCAAGCTGCAAAGGATATAAACAAGGCTCTGCTTGGCTAGTGATGCAAATTGTTGAGGTAATAGTCTTATAACCCAAAAGAGGGAACTGACAATAGGCTCAATACTGTAAGAAAGAGAATGAGATGCATTTACAACTTAACTCCAAAGAATTTCCTTTTCATGAATTTAGTCCCCTAGGCCCGAAAAAGTATAAAACAATACCCAAGAGAACTCTTCTAGCCATGAGTGACTAGAGTATTCATTTTTCAGAATTAGTCTACTTGGTCTGAAAAAGGGTTAAACTTACCCGAAATAGATGTCCTTTGAGATCCAATTAAGGAGTCTGAAAGAGATAAGTTCACTCAACAATCTCTTCGCTTTTTGGGAGAGTCAAAAAAGATCTTAACTAAGACTCGGTGGAAGTCCCATTGGTATAGGTCAGAATACAAATGAGTAAGAATACAAGGTTCAAACGTAAAGTCATATTGCAACTATAAGGGACTCCCGGTCTTTATGGAATAATATTTGCATGGGAACCAGATGACACATAGGTTCTAACTAGGGAACCCATGTTTGGTAAGCCTCTACCATTCACTAATGACACTTCTAGTAGCAGAAAGAAGGTTATGTGTCGCTAATAAATGGGTTTGTACCTAAGGCATATGAATCGCAGTCATAGGATAATGGAAGAATGAAAAATCGAGTGATGACCTATCTTATATGCTTGGTAAAAGAAAATACATGCCAAAGTCACGAACGTGCGACATGACACTAGAAACCGCAAAAATCCTTGGACAAAACCACCAAAACCAACTCCTTCCACTGCACAATTAGTCCACTAGGTCAAAACATTAGCAAAAATTATGAAAAGTGGGTAAAAATTTTCTACAAATAGTAAAAATAACCAATTTTACCATACCAATTGAGTTTTTAACCCACATAGTGCATTTTGGAGCAATTTGCCCATGATCTTCAAGTGTCTATTGCGGGAGCTACAAGCAACGAAATTGACAACCGTCTGGACCAAGTAAGTACTTTCGCCCTCCTCTTCATTTCTAGTGGTTTAGAATTTCAAATTAGTCCTAATTTTTTGATTTTTTTAAGGCGTAACTTAGGAATTAGGGTGTACACAGTTATGGTTTAGTATTGTGATCTTTTGGCTAGTTTGTGATGGCATTTTTCTAAGGTTACAAAGGAAGGTCGAAGGTGAAAGTCTCAAGGTTGCAGCAAGCTTGAGTAACCCTAGTTTATGAGGTATATGCTAGTTGTAGGTCAGCAGGGCGCAAATGTACGTGATTTGTAGTGGAGGAAAGTGTGGATAATCACGGGCTGCAGAAAAGCAAGTCGCGCATGTGTAAAAGGACTTGTGAAAGGTTGTGAAGGGATGTTGGTACCAGGTTGTTGAGGATTTTGAAAGAGTTACATGTTAGTTTACAGTATAGAAAGTTATCCATAGGATCAAAGGTAAGTCTTAAGGTTTAGAAGTTTGGTTATGATATGATATATGTTGATGATACATGATGGTATGGTACCTCTTGGTGGCGTTTTTGTACATTGATTAGACGCATTATTGGCTATCTTGGTGTATGGTTTGGTCACATGGTATGGTGTATACTTGAGGCTTATCTTATGGTATATGGGATATTTGAGAGTGATATGGTATATGGTTGAGATACTTGTTATAGTTGATGTACATGGTTGATGTGCATGATTGGCACACGGTATGATACATGGTATGGTACAAGATTGATACTTGGTACGGTATTGATGTACATCGTTGATGGTTGAGGCATATGGTACATGTTATGGTGCATAGTTTATGCATGGTTTGGTATAGGTGTTGGTACATGGTTGATGCATCATTTACTACAGGTGTTGGTGCATGGTTGATGAACTTGTTGTGGTACAAGTTGAGGTACAGGTTGATGCATGGTTGATACATGGCACATATTAAGACACATATCTTGTGATGGTATGTGGTGATATTTGTATATGCTTGGTAGAGGCATGTGTTGGTGTTGTTGAGCATAGGGTTTAAGATATGATCTTGGTGATATTGGCATGAGATGCATGCGGATGAGACTGGATCTGGTTTCGTGGATGAGATAGTGATTGGTTAGATGGGTTATTGTGACAGTAACAGTGAAATTGGGAGAGTTTCGTAGCAGTCCACGAGTTGCAGAAAAGAGAGGTGCGTACATCTGCGAGTTGCAGTAAAGAGAGTTGTGTACATCCATGTGTTGTAGCATGGACAGGTTGTGGATCTGTAGGAAAGATTTGAAGAAGGTTGGTACAGGTTATTCGTACAGGTTGTGATAGAGTGACAGTGACAATGGAAATGACGATGGTAGTTACAGTGGCAGTGATTGTTGTAGTGACAGTTGGTCTAAACTTAAAATTTGGGGTGGTTGGACAGGACAAGGAAAGGGGGTTGTAGCCTCCTTCCGATAGGAGCCGGAGAATCATGGAGTTGGAGCCGAAGAATCAAGGAGTTGGAGCCTGAGAACTAGGTGGTTGTAGCCACCTTCTGGTTGGAGCCAGAGAACCCAGGGAGTTGTAGCCTCCTTCTAGTTGGAGCCAGAGAATTCAAGGAGTTGTAGCTTCCTCCAGGTTGGAGCCTGAGAATAGGGGGTTGGAGCCTCCTTCCAGTTGCAGCTGGATAATTTGGAAGTCGGTGCTTCAAATGAATGAATTATTCATATATATAAGAAATCATTATGTGGTTTTCTCCCATTTGGGTTTCCACGTAAATACTGGTGTATTGTGTTCTTGATGTGATGTTGATGTGATGTTGCTTATGTTTACATGCTTATATATATATATATATATATATATATATATATATATAATGAATTCATAGATGATATATTGTTGAACATTGTTGTTAAAGTGAAAGAATATATATTATGGTTAAAAGTGGTATAATTCGTTCATATTGATTCACCACACCACCCCCCACCCCCCCGGTGCCCATTATTCCAACAATTGGTATCAAATTTGGTTCCTTCAGGAAATAGTTTAACCACTAGAAGGTAGATCATGCAGTATAGTATGAATGGAGCACTAATGTTCAATGATCAGAAAGGTCTGAAGTATGAATTGTGGAGTTACAAGATGAAGGTATTTTTACAGGCACGGGAATATGGTGTTTGGCACTCAGTTTTTACAGGATACAATGCTACAAAGAAAACAAAGACTTTAGCCTGTTAGCACTCGAAAATTTCTTTGGGATGTATCAAAGAAAACCTCAAGGTAACTATTTCAACCAACTTTAGATTGTATTTTGACCTATACAACCAGAGAGGGCTCTCTCAGATGTGTAATGACTGGTAATAACCTAAAGGATTCATCAATAAATTAACGGAGGTCAGATTTTGCAATAGGGAGGGTTTGTTTTTGTTTTAAAGAGATGGTAGGACAATCAAGAGAGAAAGTACCATTGGGAAATGGAGTCAAATTCTGGAATTAAAATATTGAGCTAATGACTGGTGGTGTACTCTCAGAGAACAAAGGCAAAGTAAGTGTTATTCTTCAACAATAGGTAATATTTTGGATGGCACAAGAAAAGAGAAAGTAACATCCCATCAAATTGAGAGAATATAGCAAAGGATGAGTTCTCAATGTAACTTTAGATGAAATACAGAAAGATAGATTACTATGAGCAGAGCATCAAGCATGGATGAATTATAAACCAGCAATCTTTAAACACATAACAAGTATTTACCGTATGAATGGAGCATCGAAGATGGATGAATTCCAAACATTTACTCTTAGCTAAATACTGGAAAGAGCATAAAATTATGGAGATGAGCATTACAAATTAAATACATACTTAAAACAACACCGTAATGAATCTCTGCTTCATGAAAGAACTGCACTTCTACATTTAGCTCATAAAGATATTCAGGAAAAAGATACACAGTCCAATCGCCCCTCTGCTGAAAGTCCTCACACCCCCCCCCAACCTTTTAATAGACAATTACATCAATCATATATTTAGGAGGTTGAATCCTACTCCATGTATCCGATTCTATGCCTTAGAGATATGTGGCAGACAAAAAATCCAACTAATTCCTTGATTCCTGGAAACTGTCTTTTGGAATAAATGCAACTGCAGCCAACTCATTGCATGGAGATTTAGTGGAGTTGAATCTTAGGTACACGTGTCACATGGTATCTAAATACTCTCTGAGAACCTAATCAAACCTCCTCAGACAAGTGGCAGCCCTCCTACATCTCGACTTTATCAGACTGTCAGTGTTTGCAATGCAATTTCAGGATTCGCTATAAACTTCCCTATAGGTGATGATTTCCACTTTTCTCCAAAAATACAAAGTGGTCCAGGCTGATTTTTGGTCAGAAAGTCAATGATATTACTATTCATCTCCAAAAAAAAATTCATAAGAACCCAGATCGGCATTTAAAAGTTATGATAAAAATACATTTTTTTGTGTATCATGTGATTTTGCAGCGCGCAGTGAGTTTTGCAGCGCATAGTTGCAAATGGAAATGAAAATAAGAAATAATAAAGCTTCCTTTTGAAACTGACCCTTGGAGATGTTGGATGATGCCATGCGCTAAAAACAATATTGGTGCTAATAGGCATGACTTTGCAAATTGTTGACAAACCTCTAACCTTAGCTATGAAAATCATGGTGCTAACAGCTATCTCCAATGGGGATGCTATCCTCCCTGTGAGATAGCAAAGAACAGTATACCAGGTGCCTTATCCATTTGAAACCCAATGACAATCCAAGCCAAACCTACTACTCCAAACTAAAAACTAAAAACTCATGCTGAAAATCAAAACTGGAAATTGTTGAAAGAAATGCTCATAGTACCAAGCTTATTCACACACCTACCTACCCTACTTTTTTAAGAACAAATGTCAAATCAAGTGATTTCATACTTCCAATAAAGCTAGTCAAGTAAGTGGTTTATTGACTGCAACTTGCTTTCAGCTACTCCAGTCATAAAGTCAAAACTAAAATAGGACAAGTTATTCCACCATCTAAAACTATTTCCATGTTTAAACATTACATAGCTCATTTCTATTGAAGATTCTAACAGAGCTACAAAAGGGTCCTTGAGAGAAGAAACAACTATCATTTCCTTATGACCAACAATGAGATCATCTTTAAATGGTTCTTTCTGACTATTCACATTCGTCTATGTCATAAAAACGTTATTTAACAACACTTGTATTTTGACATGAAGGTTGCTTGTTGGCTGAAAAATCATTTTCTACAGGAAGAATAAACCTCAAAGTACTAACCTTAGGCCTAAGGTCATAGTACTTGTAATAGTCAGCCATTGTAGTCTGATATCTTGCTTTATACTGCTCTGAATCAGCAAGTAGTGTTTCATGTGTTTTCGTTTCATTCTCTTCTTGTTCTATCTCAAGTTCCATAAGGAGATTTTGTAAACATTCTAACTTTTCCTCTTGACTAAGGATGTGAAACGAATCCAAATAAGATAATAACAAGGAATGAAAATCTTCACACCAATGATGCTTAGAAGACAAATCAATCCATTTTCTAAAATTTTGAAAAGAAGCAAGGTCTGCCACCAACCTTGTTGTTATGTTTGATGAAGTACCTGGATCGAAAGCTAAGCATGCCACTCTAAAGACAAGAAACTCTTCATACCCCGATCTCTTTGAACAATGAAGTTGTCGTGAAAACTTTAGCTCTGGATTCTTCTTCCAGTGGAATCACCTTCCAACTGATTTTCTGATGTGTGGAGTTGCCAGAGTAGAAATACAGCCAATATGTGCCTAAGTGTCTGCTGCTCTCAAACCTTAGAACTAAAACAATGTCATTCTTCCCGAGGACAATGATAGCAATCGTTCCCTGGCAACAACGCCAAAATGATTGCACTCTGAAATTTCTTTGGGTTGTATCAAAGAAAACCCCGAGGTAACTGTTTCAACCAACTTTATATTGTATTATGACCTATACAACCAGAGAGGGATCTCTCAGATGTCTATTGACTGGTAATAACTCAAAGAATTCATCAATAAATGCACAAAGGTCAGATTCTACAATAGGACAAGTTTGTTTTTGTTTTAAAGAGATGGTAGGACAAGCAAGAGAGAAAGTACCATTGGGAAATGGAGTCAAATTCTGAAATTAAAATATTGAGCTAATGACTGGTGGTGTACTCTCAGAGAACAAAGGCAAAGTAAGTGTTATTCTTCAGCAATAGATAATATTTTGGATGGCACTAGAAAAGAGAAAGGGACAACCCATCACATTGAGAGCATCTAGCAAAGGATGAGTTCTCAATGTAACTTTATATGAAATACAAAAAGATAGATTACTATGAGCAGAGCATCAAGCATGGATGAATTATGAACCAGCAATCTTTAAACACATAACAAGTATTTACCATATGAATGGAGTGTCAAACATGGATGAATTCCAAACATTTACTCTTAGCTAAATATTGGAAAGAAAAGAAAATTATGGAGATGATCATTACAAACAAAAGACGTACTTAAAACAACATCGTAATGAATCTATGCTTCATGAAAGCACCGCACTTCTGCATTTAGCTCATACAGATATTCAAGAAAAATATACACAGTCCAATCACCCCTCTATTGAAATCCCCCCCCCCCCCTTTTAATAGACAATTACATCAATCATATCTTTAGGAGGTTGAATCCTACTCCATGCATCAGATTCTATGCCTTAGAGACATGTGGTTGACAGAAAATCCAACTAATTCCTTGATTCCTGGAAATTGTCTTTTAGAATAAATGCAACTACAGCCATCTCATTGCATGGAGATTTAGTGGATCTAAATATTAGGTACAAGTGTCCCTTGGTATCTAACTACTCTATGAGAACCCATTCGAACCTTTTCAGACAAGTGGCATCCCTCCTACAACTCGGATTTATCAGATTGTCAGCGTTTGCAGCGCAATTTCAGGATTCGCTGCAAACTTCCCTATAGGTGATGATTTCCACTTTTCTCCAAACATACGAATAGGGTTAGGCTGATTTTTGGTCAACAAGTCAATGATATTACTATTCATCTCCACAAAAAATTTCAGAAGAACCCATATAGATATTTAAGATTTATGATAAAAATACGATTTTACTATGTACCAGGTGATTTTGCAGCATACAGTGAGTTTTGCAGCGCGCAATGAGTTTTGCAGCGCACAATGAGTTTTACAACGCACAGTTGCAAATGGAAATGAAACTAAGAAATGATAAATCTTCCTTTTGAAACCGACCCTTGGAGATGTTGGATGATGCCAGTCGGTAAAAACAATATTGGTGCTAACAGGCATAACTTTGCAAACTGCTAACAAACCTCTAACCTTAGCTATGAAAATCATGGTGCTAACACGGCTGAGAAATAATTGGAAAGGAACAACAAAATAGAAATGGATTTTGTCTTGGATGGATTGCCTAATTCAACAAAGGACAAAGTGGGAAAATGTTCATCAACTAAAGAACTCTAGGATAAGTTGCATAATATCTATTCTTCTCCCATTACAGAGTTAGAGATTGTTGAAGAAGATGCAGGTACAGAACAAGAGGTAAGATGCTCATCATGTCAGACAGATTCAGAAGAAGAAGGGTTTATAGTCAATATAAGTGAGTTCTTTTTCTTTACTTGTGAAGAGCATGGACATCTTGAAATTGAATGCCCTTATTTGAAGATGGAAAGTTATGAGACAGAACAACCCAATGAAATACAATTAAATCCTGAGATTGAAAAAGAAAAAGGATCTTGAAGATAAATTAAGCAGTGCTCTGGATGAACTAATGAAAGAAATGAAGAAGAACCAGTCACTTGAGGAACAATTAGCCAAGAAAAATTCTCAAGAACGTTTTGAAGAAGCCCAACAGGTCATCATGAAACTAAAATCTCATCTAGAAGAAGTCAGAAAGATTGAAGAAACATACAAAAGTCAGATGGAAGAGAAGCAATGTTTCGAACCCGAAATAGTAGCACTAAGAAAGGAAGCAACAAAAGAGAAGCAGTGTTTGGAAACCAAAAGAAAGGAAGCAGAAAAGAGAGAGAAGATATTGACATATCATCTTAAGGAAAGAACTGACGACTTAAATCAACTTGAAGCAGAATTTGGTCAAGAAGAGAAAAGACTTGAAAAAAAAAAAATCTCCTTGAAGATCCAACTTGTAGAAGCAAAGTGAACAAAAGAAGTCATGAAGATTCAGATGATGAAGAAAGAAGAAGAGGTTGAGAAGATTGAAGAAGAAGTTGTCACATTGAGAAGTAAAATCATCAAGCTCAGCAAAAACGTTGAAGAGAAAGAAACATCTACATCAATAGTAGAGAATGAAGAGAAGAATTTGAGGGTGCCAAAAAGGAGAAATGGAGAAAATAGTAAGAGTTATGAAGAAGTACTCAAATGTAATGGTGAACTAACACGTTTTCGTCTTATGTACACACCGAGGCATTTTCATGTCATGGTGCCCGGTGCAGGTTGTTTTATGTCCACACTAGGAATTTATTTAATGGTGCACCAGTGCTATTTTGGTTTTATGTACCTTTCGGGGCATTTGAAGTAAGGTCGTTCCAGTGCATTTTATGTTTTGGTACACCCCAGGGCGTTTTATTTAATGGTGCACCGACACGTTTTTACAATAAAGGTATCGAAAAAAAAACGTCTGCTAAAACCTATTCTCACCCACGTTTTTTTAGTTATATGGAACATCTATTAAAACCTTCGCTAAAACCTCCATAGCCAATAGAGGAGGTTGTAGAGAAGGTTTTTTTGAAAAAAAATCCAAATTTTGTAACACTAAAAACCTCTGCTAGAAGGTGTTCTTCTTGTAGTGCTCTTTCTCTCCCTCTCCCTGCTCTTCCTTTCCCTCTTCCCCTCCTTCCACTCCTTCTCCTTCTTCCTCTTCCCCTCTTCCCCCCTTCTCTGCCTCTTCCTCTTTTTATTCCCCCTTCTCTTATTTTTCTTCTCCCTCTTCCTCCTCCACCTCTTCCTTCTCCTCTTTCTCTTATCCTTCATACCCATCTTCCTTTTCTCTTACTCTTCTAATATTGTCTCGTAATTTCCCTAAGTTATACTGGAGAATGTCCTACCATTATAGTCAAATAATTTTACTTAAGTCTTTCTGATGATTCTCTTGTTGAGTAAAAGGAGCATGTCAAGGATGAAATAATTGCAATTTGTAGCATTGTGTTTAGATATATTTTCTAAACTTATTATCATTGCCCTTCTACCCTTATTAAGGCATTCTCATCTCTTCTTATTTTAGAAAAATCCCAATTAATGAATATAGGAGTTGAGTTAAGTGCATAAGCACAAAATCATTTGAATTACGGTTAGTTCACATACATGGCCTTAAGTTGAAAGACTAAGGTTTAATTGAGTGCCATGACACACCAATGGCACATGGTTTTTCCTTTGCCTGGCTCGTTTGGCTTACATGCAATGAGACCACTTGGAATTTTTTAGTTAAGTACAAGGACGAGAAAACCCAACATTGTTTCCCTCTCAATAATTTGGGGTTTCTCATTTTGCTTCACTCATTTGGATTACATGCAGTGAGTCAACATAAGAAAGGAAATTAAAAAAAGAGAAATATCTTGGTAAAAAGACAAGTGGATGGTCACATAAGGAGAGATTTTTTTTACAATATTACTATTTGTAGGTAATTTAATTTCAACACATAGTAGCAGTCAAAATTTTGCACAAGAAAAACGAGAAGTATCATCTAAAGCCTCTTGGGAAATTGGGGTTTACCAATCAAGTATAATGATGAGATGAGGCAACATCGTTAACCTATACAATAAGTGTGACAATGCATGTTAACCTATGCTATTTAACAACAATGTTTGTGCTTTATTTTTATGAGGATGTTTGATCACCATTTGTATCTACATTGACAATTTCAAATGATTGGAGAACCATGACCCTTTTATATGCATTTATGGAATATGTGGCAAAAACAAAGGGTATCTAAGTTTGATAGAGAGATATATAAGGGAGTGTGTCCTTAATTATTTGTCACAATTTGTTTTTATCCTCCTTGAGATGGAAAGAAAATGATAAAGGGATTTAACATCTAAAATGTTCATTACAATAACATTTCCATAGGGTTCTATGTCCAACTTCACATGATAGGACCATTTTTTTCGCAACCCTAATTTATCCACCATTTCTATCTTACACGGCCTTCTTAGCGATAAAAATTATCAATATGATTACTTTCTAGATAGAGATGTTGAATTCAATAAACTCACCATAAAACATGAGAAGAGCTAGCTTGTATTGTTTTGTAAATCAAAGTTTAATATACCTAAATATATATGATACTATACTCCTTACTATAAGGTGATAAATGAAAATGACATTTTCCATGCCTTAGATACATCGAATTTCAAAAATATGAAATGCATAGCTACCTAATATATCAAATATTTTGACCATGGTACATAATATTTGGTTAATTGCATTACTTTTATATAAATTGAATGCATACTTGGAATTGCCTTGTATTAAAACAAAGCTCGCTAAAATCAACCCAAAATTATGAATGGAAAGATGCCATAGTGTAGTTTTAGAGGAAACAAAGGTCAAATGTCAAACAAGTCTCTCCTATATAAGACAAGTTAGGAATCCATGTATAACAAAACACCTATTGTACAACAAAATTTATTGGTTTCTAGACTCGAGTACCAACACTTTTCCTTAGATACCTTGTATGCATTTGAAACTACTGCTATGGCATGTTCATTTGATAAGAGGTTAAGCTAGGTCATTTAATCAAGCAATTCTAACCAACAATGTTAATAAGTTCTTTGTCAATAAGCCCTTGGGTGATCAATAATGTTGGAGGGTTAGTCTATGTATCTCTGCATATGTTGATATTATTTGTGGATATTTTAGTGTTCATGTCAAATTATGCATATATTTTATTCCATGGATTTTATGTGCTTAACTTAGTAGTGTGTTGTTGTAATAGATCTACATGTCATAAGGCTTCTGGTGGAGATTTCTCAAATGATGATGTTATGTGTAGGGAAAGAGAGGAACATGAGAGAAGAAAGGCAAAACAAATGTAACCAATGAAGGCAACAACAACAAAAAGACGTTAGTGAGTTGCAATTACATATTTTATCAATGTTATACAATATTGAAAAATATGTATTTATTTTATGAAGAGTTGCATTTATAATTCTAATATTTACTTATTGTACTTTGTTTTATGTTGCAAAAAAGATCGATAAAATAAATTGCATCATCTTAAAGACTATAACAAAAAAGGAAAGATGACACCTAGATATGGATTACTTGTATTCAATGTAAAGGGGGGGGGATTCCATGGCTATTAGCCGCAATAGATTTGAGCATGTTGGCCATGGTACGATTTATCCTACATTTTCCAAAGAACTTTAGAATGTAATTGAATCCAATATACTACACTTTTCATGGCACTTATTCATTTTATGGCGTGCATATTAATGCTTGGGCACAAAGAGTCGAGATGGGGATGGACGGAGACAAAAATATATTTCCATCAATAAAATATAGAGAAAATCCATTCAATGATGACGATATACAAGTTACTGATGAAGGGGAGATTTTAAAATTTGGCAGTGGTATAATTTTCCATAATGAAATTTTTGACATAGTCAGAAGGGAATGGTCAAAAGAATACCACAAAAAGTGGGTGGAAATAAATAGTGATAGTAAGTGGAGAACATTACAACATCTGCATAGAAGGTTTCCAAATTTACAATTTAGTTATAAATGGGCCCTTAATAGATTCTCGGAAACTATCAAGATGAGGAGAGACCATATCAAGTGAAATATGTTTGAATTAATCTTCTTGTACTCACTTATGTTTCTATCCCTTCATATTTTATATTTTATTATATATCATCACTACATTTTATAGGTGACTTTATTTTCGGTGGTTTTAAACAATTTTAGTAGGAGCATCTTGTTGATGCCTAAAATGACATCATGATCAGATTTCGCAAAGTATTGTGAAATTGTATTTTTTCTCCATTTGACTTCATCTTTACTCTCGCAAATAAAATTGTTTCCATTCAATTGCTTTGATACACATGTTTGTGTTATTTCAAACAAAGCCAAAGGGGGGGCTTTCCTAAGAAAATCAAACATATATTGATTGCATGGTATGAAGACTGACTTGGTTTTTTAAGTTGCACAATTTGAAAACAAGATGCAAACGAAGAAAAAACAATATACAAATGAAATAATATATGAGTTTGGAAAATAAACTTATATCACAATGTGTATTGTTGGGCACATTTCTTTTTATATGACATATGGTAAAATGTGGTGGACCTTGTGAATCCCAAGCATGGTCAAATGATATGGTGTTATATTTTTTGCAAACGATATAAGGATTTGTTCTATGCATTACAAACTCCATGTATAACAATATTAGCAAACCCATGAACATTTATATTAATGGATCTAATGGTTTTAACGCATGGTTGGCGTAGACGTTAATGTGGGTGGATGCCAAAGTTGAAGTTATTAATTTGCTTGTAAACCCTGATTCCATCACCCACAACCTGTGTATTACACCACTCAAAATTCGAGCATGCGTTTAATGTGCATCATGGTCGAACCCGACCCTACGTACTTTGTATAAACACTGGTAGGTAATCAATGAATCGTGGTAGTGTGGCATTGGTTTCCAACACACCATATCGTATGGCATATGGTGATGGCATCCAACTTGAATTTTCCACCACCTTGTTTCACATGCTTCAAACAATTCATGATCGATTCCAATTTTAAGGCCATGTAGTTGATTTGGCTTTCCTTCATTGTGTTGTTCATTTCGTTGGGATCGAGGGCTCTACTTGAGCCACACACTTGAAATAGTATGGTGAATGATGGTGCATATTCTCTCAAACTTTTTGATGGCATCGGTTTTCAATGAACAAGAGAATGTGATTTTGGCTCAAGCCTCTAGTGCATGGTAAGACTTTCAATGGCCCATGGTTAATTGTTCACAATATATTTGCTTTGATTTAACCCAAATTTCTTAGCTAGCTACCCCATATTTGTCACCTCTCTCAATTTTTCCCTGCCTTTCATTACCCTAATCTTACGATCAGTGAAAGGATTTATATTTTTGTTCTGCTCTTCATATGGATTTTAGTGTCACACACCCAACCCCCTAAGTAGCCTTTTAAGGGATGGGGGTATAAATTTTCCACTTTCCTACAACTCCCTAAAATCCTCAGATGATGACAACATCACCTTGTACTCACCAAGAGCTTTCCATTGACTATACCCTTGTCCAAAATCGAGTTATGGTTTGAAAGTTATGTATTTCTGAAGTTTTCAGAGCGTTAATGGCCAATGGCCACCCCCTTCGCCATGTGGAATCACTTCTCTAGTTTCATCCGACATGCCATTATCGCGACCCATTCAATGACGTGGTCGTGGAATAGGGGTTGCAGGGAATATCACCACGGAGCCTTCACGAATATTGGGTCTTCGTCCCTTCGACGATTCTTGTGTAGATATATAACCTTCCCTGGAGATCCAAAGTCTCGGAGTCTCTTTCCACTCTAGAATCTATGGTGGAGCTCAATACACCATTAGATATGACAGATGGGACTATTTGCACTTATCACATAGATTAGACTTGACAAGAGGGGGGGTCCCACACTTAATTCGCGACCAATTCCACAATGCCACATGGAACTACCCAGATGCACCACATCATCATGGCATATGTGCTTGTCCAACCGAGGTTGGACACCAGGCACAGGGATTTTGGCACTTTGGTGCTTCGGCATTTAACATACCATCTTATATCCTCACATCTCCTGAAGTCTCGGAGTCCAGGAGTTCCAGACTCCCAAAGTAAGACTTTGGCGAAGTGTCTATGTCGTCTCCCACTAGTTGATAAGATGCTCGAGAAAGGTTCCCAATGGACCCTCGATCAATGGTCCACAATGTCTCCAAATTACTCCCCTCGATTTGATGGTTGGTGATATTTCACCACTTCGGTATTTCGTGACCTCGCGTCCTTTACGGGTCTTAGCCTGTTTAAGTCATGAAGGGTTACCTACTAGGAAGGACATAAGGTGATACGACTGCTTGTTGTCTGTCAATATTATCGCTTACCCTATCCTTCCACTAGGCTTGATCTAACGGTTGAGAGAGATCCCAAAGGATCCTTAGATCTACAACTCACGTTACTTCGCAACTTCGACATTCAGAAGTTTTGGTCGTTTAACGCCTTTTCACTTCTGGAGTGAGTCAACGCTGAATTTGATCATAACATATAACCAACGGTCAAGAGAGATACCGAAGATCCTTAGATCTATGGTTCGCGTTACTTCATGACTGAAAAGATGGTCATGATTAAATGATAAAGCATATCCCATGACAACGGATAGGAAATCGCCAGTTGTCGGTCACCATTTCGATGGGTTTCCTTCAGCGGGATCTGAATGTTATGAGGTTCCAACATCCCAAAGTCCCTGACCTCCGAAGTACCAAAGCCTAGAAGGCTTAGATCCTTTTTAGTGTAACATAGGGTTCCAGGTTCCTGGTCATATGGGACTTTGACCAGCCCCTAAGGGCTACACACTTAGATCTTATTCAATATTTGGTTAAAGCCAAGGACTTCAACCTGCGGTCACTAGGGAGAATGGTTTGAAGGAAGCGCCTTTCACTTCAGAATCCAAATCTTGTAACAAAACAACAATAATTCTAAGGGATTAACAGGTACAGAGTTATCCAATAAAGTTTTCCCCGACTCTATATTTCCAGGCTTGGTCCCTAGATACTCCCTTGAGGACTTTCCAATCAGCACAGGGGTCAAATTCTTATGCTCCCAAATTCATTTAAAAATCATTACTAACAATTCTCCTTCTCTAAATAAAGGTAGGCAGAAAACCATGTACAAAATATGATATTCAACCTTTGCTTCCAATTTCCCAGGCTGCTAGGCCATCAGATCCGCAAATTCTACCATTCAAATGAGGTAAAATATTTTTCCATCATCTAGTTCAAGAACATAATTCATATTACAACAAAACAACCAAGAAAACATAAAAACTTGGAGTCACACTTATTTGAAATTGAAAATTAATTGGCAACTACTAAAAGGGGTGCTCTTTTCCACCTAACCATAGGCACGGTTTACTCTTTGAGTATCCCTCAACTAGCCACCCCCTAGCTAGATCACGATGCCATGAGATAGATGAAGCTTTCCTTTTTTCTCAGCTAGAGCAAGGGAAAAAGGTTACTCTCCTTTTCCCACGGGGCCTTGGCAGTTCAGTTTTATATCCACCAAGCAAGGGATCCTACTGTGATTTCTCACTCAATCATTGCATCTTTGTTTATCATCTTGATTAGAATACACTGTCCAAGTTCTCTTGTACCCAAAATAGCATATATTTCTCAGTTCTCCTCAGAACCAAAGAGCCTCGCACACTATGCTCCCTTGAATCATCTTCTGACCCATTTGTGTGTATCCTCTCCCCTCTGCCAATGATTTTCTTGACTTTTCTAGCCTTTCCCAGCAAGATTTCTTGGGTCAGATCAAGAAGTTTCCAGACAGGTACTATGCCCATCTCCTCATTTACTCTGGAGGAAGTCTTCCCAACTACCATCTTGACTGGTAATTAAATTTTATGGGCTAGAAAATTGTTTTGGGTCTAAGCAATTTATATCCAGCAGTGTACTGGTTTGGTAGGGTCATCTCAACCATCACTGGCTTCCCTTACCATCCCTTTTCATGCATCGTGATCCATACTAACCACCTCATTTCAACATTTATACCACAAATTTTTATTTTTATTTAATAAGAGAAAATATATATATATATATATATATATATATATATATATATATATATATATATATATATATATATACAATACCTTTAATAACAAGGTTCATTGTCTTTTCCAAAAATCTCATGACGGGTCTGTCCACAGTATTTTATCCAAATATAATTATATTTACAAGTTGGGGGAAACATGGGTATTACAATCCCCTCCCCATTAAAGGAACATCGTCCTTGATGTTCTAACTGTCATTGTGGTCTTTATGTTAACAGTGACCAAAATTGGGCATGCATGTTTGATGGCATCCTCCAATTCCCATGTAACTTCATCTGTACCGAAGTGTTTCCACTGCACCTTGACTTGTGCAATGGTTTTGTTCCTGAGTGGAATTCCCTTCCTATCTATTATGCATTAGTGTTCTGGCAGGAATTCTCCCTATGGTTCCACATGGATCATAGACTAGTCAATTATATGATTAGAATCATGTACATATTTCTTTAACAATGAAACATGGAAATCATTGTGTGCTTTCACTATAGGAGGAAGTGCTAGTCTATATGCTATAGGTCTCACTCTGTCCAAAATTCCAAATGGTCCACAAAACCGAGGTGTCAACTTGGCACAAGTTCCCATTTTCAAGGAACTTCTTCTGGGTCTAATCCGGAGATACACATGATCCCCTACTTTGAACTCCCTAGGAATCCTATTTTTCTCTGCACAGTTCTTCTGTCGGTTTTGAACCACCTTCAGAATTTGTCTTATATAACTACTTGTTGTTTCATTTCTTTTAATAGGTTTGGCCCGAGTGTTATTTTGTCCACTGGGTTATTCCAGATGATTGGAATGTTGCATTTCCTACCATAGAGAGCCTCAAAAGGACTCATCTTGAAGGATTCCTAATAATCATTGTTATAAGCAAACTCTACCAGTGGTAGGTAGTTTTCCCACTTCTTGGGTCGATGCATAACATTCATCAATAACATGTCCTCTAGCACTTGGTTTACCCTTTCTGTTTGTCCATCAGTTTGAGGGTGATAATCCATACTAAACAGTAATTTAGTTTCAAAACCAACAAATAGAGATTTTCAAAAGTTTGAAGTGGATTTTGCATCCTTGTCTAATCTGGTCTCCTTGGGCATGCCATGTAGTCTAAATATTTATTTCATGAAAATATTGGCAATATCTATTGCCTTGCAAGTTGAATTTATGGGGATAAAATGAGAATCCTTGCTTAGCTTGTCCACAACTACCATAATAGCGTCATTATGCTTGGTTGATTTAGGTAGTCTGGTGATAAAATCCATGGAGATGGTTTCCCATTTCCATTCTGGAATTGGTAGGGGATACAACAACCCTACTAGATGTTTGTGCTCCACCTTAACCTGATGACATTCTAATCACTTAGCCAAGTAGTCATCTATGTCCTTCTTCATTCTCGACCAATAAAATAATTTCTTGGTGGTTGTGATCATTTTTTGATAACCAGGGTGACCAGTGTATGGTCTTTTATGTAGTTAATCCAATATGAACCTCCTCAAGTCGTCACTATTTGGAACATACAACCTACCTTTGTAAGTTAGCAGGACATCATTCAACAGTTGATAGCCCTCATACTTCAGCCTTGTGGTCTCTTGCTCTAAGTATGATTTCACAATTTTGAAAAACTCATCTGTTGTTTGTGCACTTTTAATTATCTCCTTGGTGTCTGATTCACAAGTACTTACAACTACCAAATGAATTGCTTTCATACTTCTACTGAGGGAATCAACCACTTTGTTTTCCTTTCCATTAATATGTTTTATTTTGAAATCAAATTCACTGAGGAGGGCCATCCACCTAGATTGTATAGCATTGAGTTTGGGTTGGTCAAACAAGTATCTCAACCCACAATGGTCAGTCATAAGTACAAATCTTCATCCTAGGAGGTAATGCCTCCACATTTTTCAAGCATGAACTATGGAAACCAATTCTAGGTCATGTGTCACATAATTGATTTCATGTGCATTCAATTTTTTGGATTCATAACAGATTACATGCCCTTCTTGCATGAGGACTCCTCTTATTCCTTCTTTGCAAGCATCTGTACACACCAGGAATTCCTTATGTGGATCTGCAATTTTTAGTATTGGTGCATTGGTTAAAAGGTGTTTTGATTGGTGAAAATTCTCTTCACATTTCGTGATCCAAACAAATTTAACTCCCTTTTTCTGTAGGGAGGTGATTGGAAAACAATGTTGGAAAACCCCTTTATGAACATTCTAAGTTAGCAGGACTTCATTCAACAGTTGATAGCCCTCATACTTTAGCCTTGTGAGCTCTTGCTCTAAGTATGATTTCATAGTTTTGAAAAACTCATCCGTTGTTTGTGCACTTTTAATTATCTCCTTGGTGTATGATTCACAGGTACTTACAACTTCCAAATGAATTTATTTCATACTTCTACTAAGAATCAACCACTTTGTTTTCCTTTCCATTAATATGTTTTATTTCGAAATCAAATTCACTAAGGAGGGCCATCCACCTAGATTGTCTAGCATTGAGTTTGGGTTGTTCAAACAAGTATCTCAACCCAGAATGATCGGTCATAAGTACAAATCTTTGCAAGCATCTGTACACACCAGGAAGTCCTTATGTGGATCTGCAATTTTTAGTACTGGTGCATTGGTTAAAAGGTGTTTTGATTGGTAAGAACTCTCTTCACATTCCATGATCCAAACAAATTTAACTCCCTTTTTCTGTAGGGAGGTGATTGGAAAACCCCTTTATGAACCTTTGTAAGTTAGTAGGACATCATTCAATAGTTGATAGCCCTCATACTTCAGCCTTGTGGGATCTTGATCTAAGTATGATTTCACAGTTTTGAAAAACTCATCCGTTGTTTGTGCACTTTTAATTATCTCCTTGGTGTCTGATTCACGGGTACTTAAAACTACAAATTAATTTCTTTCATACTTCTATTGAGGGAATCAACCACTTTGTTTTCCTTTCCATTAATATTTTTTATTTCGAAATCAAATTCACTGAGGAGGGCCATCCACCTAGATTTTCTAGCATTGAGTTTGGGTTGGTCAAACAAGTATCTCAACCCACAATGGTCGATCATAAGTACAAATCTTCGACCTAGGAGGTAATGCCTCCACATTTTTAAAGCATGAACTATGGCAACCAATTCTAGGTCATGTGTCACATAATTGATTTCATGTGCATTCAATTTTTTGGATTCATAAAAGATTACATGCCATTATTGCATGAGGACTCCTCTTATTCCTTATTTGCAAGCATTTGTACACACCAGGAAGTCCTTATGTGGATCTGCAATTTTTAGTACTGGTGCATTGGTTAAAAGGTGTTTCGATTGGTGAAAACTCTGTTCACATTCTGTGATCCAAACAAATTTAACTCCCTTTTTATGTAGGGAGGTGATTGGAAAACCCCTTTATGAACCTTCTATAGTAGCATGCTAGGCCCATAAAGGATCTGATATCAGAGAGGTCCTTTGGTGTAGGCCAGTCCATGGTGGCTTTGATCTTGTCAATGTCAAATTCCACTCCTTTCTCAGTGATGACATGGCCTAAGTAATGGACCTTCTTTTGAAAAAATTCACACTTACTAAACTTTGCATAGAGATTGTGCTCTCTTAGCACTTGAAGCACTGACTTGAGTTGCTCTTCATGCTCTTCCCTTCTCTTAGAATAGATCAGAATGTCATCTATGAAGACCAACGCAAATTTGTCTAAGAATTTTCTAAGTGTGTTATTCATCAGGCACATAAAGGTGGTTAGTGCATTGGTAAGCCCAAATGGCACCACCAGAAATTCATAGTGCCCATATATTTTCCTAAAGGTTGTTTTGTGGATGTATTCACCCTTAATTCGTACTTGATGGTACCCTGACCTTAAATCAATATTATAAAATATTGCAGCACCCCTCAGCTAGTCAAACAGGTCATCAATTATTGTCAAGGGATTCTTATTCTTAATGGTCATCTTGTTGAGTTGTCGGTAGTCTATGCACAATATGAGTGTGCCATCCTTCTTTTTCACAAACAAGGTTAGAGCTCCCCAAGGGGACACACTAGGCCAGATGTAACCCTTTTCCAACATCTCCTTCAACTGCACTTTGAGCTCAGCTAGCTCTGGTGCACTCATTCTATAGGGTGTCCTAGACATTGGCACCGCTCTGGGTACACGTTCTATTGAAAAACAAATATCTCTTCTTGGAGGTAGAATGGTTACCTCTTATGGAAACACATCCTTATACTCTCTTAATATAGGATGGTCCCCTAGGCTTGGTTTATTGTCCTCAACAAAGTTCAACACTTGTATTGCATACAAAGGACATCCTTTTTTGCAATACTTCTTCACTTGAAGTGTTGATAATTGTCTCACGGAGACAAGCTTTTGAATTTTGTGTAGGGTTATTTTCCTCCCCTTTCTTCTCCTCTGAGAATGTAATCTAGTCTCACTGCTAAACAATTCCTTGGATTTGTCAATTCCCTCACTAGAGGATTCTCCAGTTGAATCCTTGACATTAGCATGCCTCTTGCCTCCATGTTGGGCCTTCTTTAAAGCTTTGTAATTTTTCCATAAGGTTTCTTACAATTTCAGCTAAATCTGGAGGGGTTTCCACCACCCTCCTCTCAACAAAATATTCTTCTCTATTGTGAGAGATTTCCCCCAACTCATGGTGTGTCACCATTCTTTATGTTGTAGTTTTCCTTGTTGTCCACTGACTGATTAAGTGATGATAACAACATTTTTTGTTAGTCAACTATCCTCAAATTTTATGAACAACATAGGTAATTTTTTATTGTAAGGTAAAATTAGCTTCATTATTCCACATATAACAACAATATGCAGTTCAAATTCAGAACATGTAAATAGCATAAGGTCTCACTTTTTTCAGTAGTAAATCTTAAATAAGTTATTTACAGGTGGGTGGGGTAGAGTTCCCTGCCCCTTAAGGTTTTCTATTAAAGTTTTTTCCGCTCTTTCATGAGCCCAAGCAGGACCAGTGTTGTTGCATTCTCTAATACCAATATGTCACCCACCTGACCCCCTAAGTAGCCTTTTAGGGGATGGGGGTATAAATTTTTCGCTTTCCTACAACTCCCTAAAATCCTAGGATGAGGAAAACATCACCTTGTACTCACTGAGAGATTTCCATTGACTATACCCTTGTCCAAAATCGAGTTTTGGTTTAAAAGTTATGGATTTCCAAATTTTTCAGGGCATCATTGGAAAATGGCCATCCCCTTCTCCACGTGGCATCACTTCTCTAGTGTCGTCCAACATGGAACTATCATGAGCCATTCAATGACGTGGTCACGGAAGAGGGGTTGCAGGTAATATCACCCTGTAGCCTTCACGGATACTGGTTCTTCATCCCTTTGATGATTCTTGTGCAGATCTATAACCTTCCTCGAAGACCTGAAGTCCCGGAGTCTCTTTCCACTCCAAAATCTATGGTGGAACTCAATCCAACATTAGATGTGATGGATGATATTATCTTCACTTATCGCATAGATTAGACTTGACAAGAGGGTGGAGCCCCACACTTAATTCATGACCATTCCCACGACGCCATGTGGACCTACCCAGACATGCCACATCATCATGGTGTACATGCCCTGTCCAACCAAGTTTGGACACCACGCACGGGGCTTTAAGCACTTTGACACTTCGATGCTTCGGCATTTAACATACCATCCTATATGCTCACATCTCCCGGAACCCTAGAGTTTTGAACTCTCGAAGTAACATTTTGGCGAAGTTTCTACGTTGTCTCCCACTAGTTGATCGGATGGTCGAGAAAGGTTACCAACGGACCCTTAATCAATGGTCCACAATGTCTCTAAATTCCTCCCTTCAATATAATGGTTGGCAATATTTGACACTTTGGGATTCCGTGACCTCGCATCCCTTACAAGTCTTAGTATGTTTAAGTTCCAAAGGGTTACCTATTGGGAAGGTCATAAATGGGATATGACTGCTTGTTGTCGGTCAACATTATCGCTTACCCTATCCTTCCACTAGGCTCGATCAAACAGTTGAGAGAGATCCTAAAGTATCCTTAGATATACGGCTTGCATTAATTCACGACTTCGGCATTCAGGTGTTCCGGTCATTTAACGCCTTTTCACTCCTGGAGTGAGTCAATGCAAAATTTGACCGTAACATATATCCAACGGTTAGGAAAGATCTTGAATATCCTTAGATCTACAACTCGCGTTACTTCGCAACTGAAAAGATAATCAGGGTTTAATGATAAATCGGATCCCACGACAACGGATACGAAACTACTAGTTGTCGGTCAATCGTCCAGTCGTTGTTTCGACAGGTTGCCTTCAGCAGGATCTGAATGTTGTGAGGTTCCAACATCCCAAAGTCTCAGACCTTCAAAGTCCCAAAGCCTGGAAGGCTTAGCTCCTTTTTAATGTAGCGTAGGGTTTTAGGGCCCTAGTCATATGGGACTTTGACAAGCCCCCGAGGGCTACACATTCAAATCTTATCCGATATTTGGTTAAAGCCATGGACTTGAGCCTACAGTCACTAGGGAGAATGGTTTGAAGGAATGACCTTTCACTTCAGAATCCAAATCCTGTAATAGGACAACGATAATTCTAAGGGATTGATAAGTTTGGAGTTATCCCATAGAGTTTGCCCCAACTCTATATTTCCAGTATTGGTCCCTAGATAGTCCCTTGAGAACTTTCCAATCATCATAGGGGTCAAAGTCTTATGCTCCCAAATTCATTTAAAACTCATTACTAACAATTCTCCTTCTCTAAGGGGTGGGAGGAGCGGGTGGGGTGTTGTTTGACCCTAAAGGATCATAGGTAATAAGTTATTCTTGGGGATTAGGAAAAACAACTAACAATCATGCAGAGGCTTTCACAACATGGAAAGGTATGGAGCTAGCAAAGAAAAGAGAGATAAAAAACATAGCCATAGTAGGATATTCTTCTCTTATAATTTAAAGTATCTATCGACAAAGCCTCCCAAGCAACATTATTCTCAATCGAACAATCCAAAGGATCCTCGATCTAAAAGAAACCATGGAATCCTTCAACACCTTTCATGTTCTTAGAGATAAAAATACGAAAGTTTATCTTCGAAAAAAATTAGCTTGCAACTTAGAAGAGGGGCACGTTCATATCGGGGAGCACTCACAGTGTGACCCGATTCCATAGAACTAGCGTCACTCTCCACGTATCAGGCGTCCTCCACCATGTTTCAAGAGGATCTATCCCCTAGATGCCTCTTCAATTTATTCTGCTTAGATCATACCTCTACTCTCAAATGTAACATGTGGGAGATAGGAAGGCGACAACAAGATGCAGCATGAGTTTTTTGTTATGTTTTGGGGTATTTCTGTTTTATTCTGTAGGGTAGAAAACATGCCTTTTAGGAATGAAGATCTTGATCTTTTGTGGCAGTGGCTCTCCATTGCAGGCACACTCCACAATGAAGACTTAATGGAGTCATCTTCCCCAACTCCTCCCTACCTTCCCAAACTTGATAAACAAGTAAATACCCTGGAGGAAGCTCTAGCAAGCTTATTGCAGTGGATCGATGGTTGGAAAAAGGCGGTAGAGTGGTGGTATTAGGAGGATTTTCAGGAACTCTCCACCCAACAACAAAGCCTAAAACAGAAAGTCGACAAACTTAAATCCCACAAGGCAATTCGGGATGTGGAAATTAAATCTTTGAGGGAAAGAACAAAAGAGAAGGAGCACCAGTTAAGAAGACCGAAGCATGACTCAAAGAATTTAGAAGCTGAGAATATGCCCCCCTATATGTCTTCAGACACTCAATGCATTCCGAGCATAACTCTAACGGTATTGAGGGCCACGATAGCAAGGAGGACCCGGTGATGAATTAGACACCTTTATTGATGGACGAGCCTCAAGGAAGCAGTCACCAATCAACGACCCCAGAAATCCAGCAGGAAAGGAGGGATCATAAAAAATTCTAGGTTTATCTGTGATTAGAAATGCAATGTAAATTTTGGTTTATGGGTAGTAGTTTTGTTAGAATCTACAGTAGTCATGATGCCCAATTTGTAAATTGTCATGCTTTAAGACAGATTTTTGCCTCTAGTATATTATGTAATAGGATGAATTAGGCCCTCGAGGTAAAACTTTTGGATTTTGGTAAATTTTTGGAGGCTGGATGGTTAGGGTGCAACCTCCCCTTTTATTTTTAATATAAACTAGCAATCGTTTCTGTAAAAAAAAAACAGTCTCCTTCTCTAAACAAAGGTAGGTAGAAAACCATATACAAAATATGATATTCAAGCTTTGCTTCCAATTTCCTAGGCTGCTAGGACATCAAAACCATGAATTATACCATTCAAATGAGGTAAAAGAATTTTCCATCATCTAGTTCAAGAACAAAATGCATATTACAACAAAACAACCAAGACAACATAAAAACTCAGAGTCACACTTATCTGAAACTGGAAATTAGTTAGCAACTGTCAAAAGGGGTGCTCTTTTCCACCCAACCATAGGCACAGTTTACTCTTTGAGTATTCCTCAATTGGACACCCCCTAGCTAGATCATGATGCCATGAGATAGATGATTTTTTCCTTTTTTCTCAGCTACAACAAGGGACAAAGGTTACTCTCCTTTTCCCACAGGGCCCTGGAAATTCATTTTTTTATCCACCAAGCAAGGGAGCCTATTGTGATTTCTCACTCAGTCACTGCATCTTCGTTTATTAGCTTGATTAGAAAACAATGTCCAAGCAGTCTTCTACCCAAAATAATATATATTTCTCAGTTCTCCTCAAAACCAGAGAGCCTCACACGCTCTGCTCCCTTGGATCGTCTTCTAACCCATTCATGTGTATCCTCTCCCCTCTACCCACGATTTTCTTGACTTTTCTCGCCTTTCCTAGCAATATTTTGTGGGTCAGATAAGGAAGTTTCTAGACAGGTACTCTGCTCATCTCTTCATTTACTCTTGAGGAAGACTTCCCAACTACCAGCTTGACTGGTAATTAAATTTTATGGGCTAGAAGATTGTTCTACATCTGAGCAATTTATATCCAACAACGTACTAGTCTGGCAAGGTCATCTCAACCATCACTGGCTCCCCTTACAATCCCTTCTCATGCATCATGATCCATACTAGCCAACTTCTTTCAACAATTATGCCAAAAAATTTCATTTTTATTTAATAACAGAATATATATATATATATATATATATATATATATATATATATATATAACAAGGTTCATTGTCTTTTCCAAAATTCTCATGACGGGTCTGTCCACAATATTTTATCCAATTATAATTATATTTACAAGTTCGGGGAAACAGGGGTATTACATTAGATGCAATGTTAAACGAATGTGTTTTATAGGCTATGAATAAGGCTAAGTCGTTTTCACCACGGCCTGTCTTCGAACTAAGCCATTGACCACACCCTCATAAGCTTTCCCCGTCGATCTTGTTTCACCCACACAAGTATGAATTCATTTCATGAATTGTTTGTGATTAAAGTTATGGGAAAATATGTGTTTGGCCTTTCATATAGCTGAAGATTGTATATGATGCGGACCATTTAAAAAAAAAGTCCATCTCCAGTTTTGCATAAATAATTCCATGCTCATATATATCCAGCTCTGTATGTTGCTCTATTCACAAAAATGGTTGCTCGAACTGGTTAACTACTTGTGTGTTTTTGTATAAAAGACACTTAAAAGAAGAGTGCAAGTGTTGAGTTGTTTTTAAGAAGTAAGGAATGGTCATATGAGGAATGTGTTGGGAACTATTATACATATGCTTGAATTGGAAATGAAATGTGCCATTGTATTACATACTCTGCACTGATGTGGATTTCATGCCTCTTTTACAAACTACATATATCCTTAATTTCGAGTCTCTTCCCTCACTGCACTAGCCCGATACCCTTACTCGTTGGTTATGATAATTTGGTTTATTTAAATGAATTTGATGTCTATGTCCAATTGTAAAGAGAAATGAGTTGTTGAAGTATCACTTGCTTGCCTGTGGTTTTCAAATTGAATTGGATTCGTGGGTTCGTGGCATATAGGAAATCTTATCAACAATATTGTGTTTGTCATATTCATATATGTGAAGGAAGTTGCAGCTACCAAGTCTAGTAAACATAATCATGAGACGAGTTTCTAACTAGCTCAAGTTTTCATCCTGAAATTAATGTTTGACTAAGTTCATATACTTACAGTTTTGAGAAGACAATGAGCATGTAGATTTTGTATTGTTAAAAACGTTTTTAAATTTTAATGAACAGTGCGAAGAGACAGTTCAAGGACTTATTTTGATTTTGTGTATATGAAATGATGCTATATTTAAAGATGTGATGGTTATGAAGCATAGAATATCTTACATGTTTGTCATTGGTTATTTTGTTGCATGTGAATAACGGTGAATATTGAAAATAGTCATGAAAGTCACCAGGTGTTTTGGGAATTCATTCTTTAGTGACGAATCTTATGGAAAAGGTGGGCCCCCCGTTTTGAATTTTGTTTCACTGTCTTATTCTAGAAATCAGTTATATTCTATGTTTTCTTATGTGTCTTCCCGAGTTGCTTGAGGTCATAAAATAGACTGTGGTCTGTCCTTGTGACCATGTCTTGATAGTTAGTTAACATTTTCTATTGATGCAGAGATTGGAAGTTGTTAACCACCTTGGTGGCAAGCTATATAAAGACTCAAGCCTCGGAAAGCGGGATCATTATTCTACACTCACTATGGTATGCTTAAAGAAATTTTATTAGTTTTAAAAGTCATTCTTTTGTATCTTTACACTAGAATATTAGGGTCTAATAGTTCTATGTATAGTAGGAGTTCTTTTTAAATGGCAAGATGGGAGGTCAAGTTCTGATTTTATTTGCATAAGGTATATTTTATTGTTTGGTCACTAAAGCAAAAAGTCCTTTTATGTTTTCACCATTAGCTTGTCTAATTGGTTCTTGGTTGCAGAGACTAGTACCAATGTCCAAAAACATTCACTGAAGCATGTTGCAGCTTTGTCAGTTCATAATATTTGTTTCTCATTTACATAGTAGTCAAGCAATCTCGTAAACACTAGTTATCTATGCAAGAACATGTTTCTCATCTAAACTTTCACAAAAGTATGAAAGAGCTTTAAGACTATCGCTATAATGTATTAACGAAGAAGTATTGAATAAAAGAAAACTACTTTTCCATATTCATATTTATTTTTCTTGAGTCACTTTATTTTCCCCATTTGAATGTTATTCTCTTTCAATTACATATATCATAGTTCTTTATCTTTGTTGTATGAAATTAGATTTTTGTTTTGATTTAGTACTTTGTGTTGGTATACTCGTTTACTTTAATTCTTGTAGCTATTAATATATATTGCATAAATATTAAGAGTTGTGAGAAAAGATTGTTTATTTGTTTGTCTTATGTTAGTTTGTTTTATATATATGATGTTATGTTTTGTAATATGTTTAGAATTAAATATATTGAATACATTTTTCTGTAATTTCAGTTCATCAGTTATTAGGCCATATGTACCATGAAGGCAGAGATTATGTTATGTGTAAGGCTTTAAAATAAGGGTGATCATTCCCACTTCCTTTTGGTTTAGCCAACCAAGAGGTCAAAAAGTTGACTTAAGGAACATTCATTTCCTCTTGTCAACACATCTCAATGCTCATTGAGAAAGCAATGACTATAGGAAAAGACCAATTTATGTTGACAAATATATATTTAAAAAAATCATGATCGATTTCAAAGAGGCCTAGAGAATCGTTAAAGAAAAAACACGAGGAGTGCACCCTAAGAACAACAACAAAAGGCCACAAAGGTAACAAATAATGTATGTTTGAAGTTATTGATTTCTATATGCTTGCAATTATTTATTTTGATATATTGTTAACTTGTTATCTTTCTCTGATGTAATCCTATAGTACCATTGACCTAATTTTGTGGTCATTTGTCAAACATTGATAAACTTCGTTGATCTTAGATTTTATTATGTACAAGCATGAATGGATACAAGGAAATTAATTGTTACACATTCTTCAGGTCGGGCTGGGAATTCCGCAATTAGAGGGAGCTTTGTAAGTTTATCAATATAGTCTCATTTATTATGTTAATATACTAGATTACTAAATATGGTTTTCTCTTATTGCATACAATTAAATAATTATAGTCATGAGCCTTGTTGTCCCCAATTCCTAGGGATAACTAAGGAGATGATGTCTCAAGGCCCTTAGGTTGCATACATGGAGTATCGAGAGACAGATTGACCAACAATGTCCACTTGCACGAATAGAGGACCGCTTCACCACCACAGATCCCAGGTTCATCATGAGGGTATCCACCACATCAGCTTGCATCCGAAAGACATTGGGTCTTGCTCCATGAGGTACAATCCAGGTATTATGGTGAGTGTCATTTCAATACTTGAGGCATTTGAGTTTGTTGCATTTTAAACTATTTTTTATTGTGTAACGTCTACTTGGAAATTATGCTCTTTGCCTTGTTTCACCTTGGTGGTTGAAATTGCGCCCTAGTAAGTGGTCACCCTTAAGAGTAGGTTTTCTACTGGGAGGTCCTCTTGATAGGTCACCATACCACTCCCAACCATACTTGCCACTTTACACACTTCATCCCCTCATCTCCTTATCTTTTTGGATTTTCGGGTGTACTGACCCAATAAGGGATTCTCCCCCATTTAATGGGAAGAGGGTTTGAAGGCCCAAAGGCTTGTAGCTGCAAAAGATATAAGCCAATCATGAACCTTCTAGATGCTCACCTAGGGATCCCGAGGACAATGAAATGTCTCTCATAAGAAACTGACGGGACCCGTGAAAAATAACTAATGCAAAATGCCAACCAAAGTGGAGCATGTGTGGGCAATGTTTTTCATGCTTAGGTAGAAGCCCTGCACATTGTCTTCAACTTGGGGAAGCATGATGTGACCAGGGTAGAGTCAAGGTGGGCATTGTTTTTCATGCTTAAGTAGAAGCCACACCTTGGCTTCAACCTGGAAATATCTCAAAAGAACAAAAGACAATAAATTTAGCTTGGAAAAAGATTGCATTGAAAACAAAGGTACAACACACCCTCTACAAAGGAACCCATAAATGAGATACTATGATCCCTAGTATGTCATGAACCCCATGCCCAAAAGTATTTCCCCCATCCATGTCACTTCATCCACGTGACCTAAAGAGGGGCCCACTTGGGAAACACTCCTAAACTTGAGGTATGATTCACCCAATAGGTTGCTTTGTCAACCCTCCCATACCTAAACTTGGCAAATTGCATAGGGTCTTTGAGCACTTGTTTATTTTGATGAGGTGGTTTTGATGTACATGCTTAGATGGATCTTTTATTGACTTGATTTACTTATCATGATGCATTTGACTTGATATCCTTGGAGGGCATATTCATTTGTCTTTGCAAGACCTAGTTGGTGGACAAATTTGGAAGAAAAAGCCTAGCTTGGGCTTCCTTGGGGCTTGAAGCCCATAGCTTCGATACCATGGCCCGCACACCAGATGATGATGACAGCTTTTGGAGGCCACATAGACATCTTGGCGGACCTCACATATGCCTCTACTCGCCCAACATTTTTCCTTTAGAGGCCAAAACGTCACAGTCAGAAGGCTTGATGTCTTATGGGGCTAGGGTTTGGGGTGTTGGTGTTGATTGACTTGACACTTGGCACGTTTTCATGTAAGAACGCATGGCTTGAAATAATAAACCTTGTTTCATAAGAGGGAGGCCATAGAAGGCCCAACAACTTCCATATTCCACTCCAACGACTTGCAAAAAGTGCCAAAATGTCACCCTAGAAGAGGGATGACATCACATTAGGGTTTCTAATGTGCATTTTTTAAGTTAAATTTGAATTTAAATGATGTAAAGGGGAAAAGTAAGGGTTGTTGACCTCTTGCTTTGTGGTTTCCCTAAAATTAAGTGGACAAACTATTTTTAGAAGATTAGTATAAATAGAATTCACTTCTATTTCATTTTAGCATGGTTCTCCCATTGTGAGAAAACTATTGTGGCAGAAAATTGCAACCTACTTAGGCAATTTGGTATCTCTCTCTTGTGCAAATGATTTTTGGTGATATCTCTTAGTGAATTGTTGAGCTAAGGTGGTGCGAATATCTTGGAGACTTCTTCTCTTGCTTGTGAATGGTCATTGCTTGGTGAACTAGGGTTTGATCTTGCATCTCTCTTGGAATTGGTAAGGAAAATCTACAATTGTTACTTATTTTTGCGTGTTTCATAATTATTGTTGGTTAAAACCCTGGGAGGAGTATAAGTGCATACACCCTCCATCAAGTTTCATTTCATTTTCCATTTTATAAGTCATTTATTGCATGGTTGCTAGGAGGAGTACAAGGGTGTACACCCTCCTATATTTACCTTAGTTTGATTTGCATGCCCTAGGGAGTAAGAGGATTTACACCCCTAGGGATTTTGTTGATCTAACTCATGCTTTTCAAGACTCCATTCACCCAAATTTTAAAGGCACTAATCCGAAGTTTGCATTGGAGAAATACATTGTTTGCATTGGTAAATGTGATTTAGAGAGATATTCATATTTTTCAAGTTGGAATCTCTTCTTGATGCTTTGAGGTTGTTAAGGCCTCTAGGGCATCTTGTTTTGCTTTGTCTTCTTACAGTGATAACTCAATAAAATCTACAACCATTAGGGTTGCAGAAAATTACTCTCTACTTTGATTATAACTCACTTTTCAACTGTCAAAAGTTGCTAATAAATTGCCCTTATAATCTATTAACCTCAACGCACTTTTTGGGTGGTTTACTTGCTTGTTTTGTGGGTTGAAATTTTATGTTGTAGGAATAGTATGTTGCAGCCATAAGGCTGATAAAATATCTATGTAATACTTGTTTATAACAGCCTTAGTTAGTTGCTAAAGTCTTATGCTTTCATACTTGAGTTACACTAATGATTGCTAGCTTATCTCTTGCATCATTTACTTGACTTTTAGCATCTTGTTAGCAGATTTAATAATCATTTACTTGTTGATAAATATTTATGTTGACTACTGCAAGGACAACAATCTTAACTTGCTTGTCCACTTAACCTTAAGTTTGCATACTCATATTTTCTTGTGTCTCGGGCAAGTGCAATCATCTTCTACATGTACTCAAATTTCTTGGCAACTATTAACCACTTCTGAGACTCGTTTCCAAACTATCTTCCACTTAGTATCTTGACCTATAGGGGCATCACTTCCATCATCTCACTTGGGTCACCTAAGACTCCCCACTTGTGTTGGATTCTTCCTTCACTAAAGCGAGGGGAGGGTTTATCTTAGGTGACAGTGGATAGTGCTTAAAGTGGAGCTATTGAAATAATATGACATGGTAAGTTGGCTTTACCTTAGACTTATTATTATACACTTGGGTTTATGTCATCGGTTTGTTGTATGGGTGATGAGTTGCATTACTTCAATATATTTTGTTGTTTTAATAAATGGGGAAACATCCCCTTTCTTCAATCCAGGAAGAGGTCTTAGATGAGGATGTCTCTTATCCCCTCTCCTTTTCCTTTTAATTGTCGAGGGGATGAGTAGGTTAATAAAAAGGGCATCATAAAATGGCAATTTCAAAGAGGTAAACATTGGAACAACTTGTAATATCGCACATCTATTGTTTGTAAATGATATCCTAATTTTTTGTGAGGGCGCAAGATGGGTAATTGAGAAGTTAAAAGGTATATTAGATTTATTCTATAAGGCAACATATATGACAACAAACCTTGAAAAATCTACAATATCCCCGTGTGGTATAACCGAGCAAGAAAATAACTATTTTACTCAACTATTTCCCTACCAATTGGCATGCCTAGATCATTGGTTGAAGTACTCATGTTTCTATCCGAAGCCAAAATTAAAAAAAAAAATGTGACTAGAAATGGTTGATTGCCAAAGTGGAAAAAATGTTAAATATGTGGTGTAATTGGTAGCTCTCTAGAGGGGGTCGTCTCGCTCTAGTAAAATCAATCCTTGAAGCAATTCCAATATATCGGATTTCACTTTCCTGGGTTCCAAAAAGTGTATTGGAAGTCATCATAAGAGTATGCTACAAATTTATTTGGTCAGATGATCAAAAGAATAAAGGGCTTGTTTTGGCTTCTTGGAAAAATTTGGCTTTACCAAAAGAAAATGGAGGTTGGGGTTAGAAAAACTCCTTTCTCTTCTCCAAGGATCTTGATGCAAAAGAAGTATGGAGATTAATTCAAGGAAAAGGGCTATGGGTACAAGTAACAAGATCCAAGTATATTACTCCTACATCTATAGAGGATTGGGTAAGGAATTTTGTAAAACAAGTTCATAATGCCTCAATTATATGGAAATTTGTCAACTCAACATTTCATTTGGTGGGCAACTAGTTGATTTGGCAAGTCGGTAAAGGAGACAAAGTACAAATTGGCCTTGATCCATGGGTAGGAAACAAAGGAATTCACAAATTACTTCGTTGGATGATTAAGGAGTTAATAATTAAAGTTCATTATACTCTTAGATAGGTTGTGAACTGGCAAAGGTCAACAAAATGGCAACAACATTCGCTGACTTGGGAGGATATTGGGTCGAGGGAAGAATATGATGAGGCATGACAAAGATACACTGACACATTAAAAGACAATAATGTTAAATAAGAGAAGATGATGATCAATTGGTATGGTCACATAATCCAATTTGAACCTATCTTCCTAGAATAGGTTACAAAATAAGAGAGGGACAACAAGTATGGTGTTGGAGATCCATATGGAAATTAAGATGCCCTTCCAAATGTTTTTTCATGTGGTTGATATTAAACAATAGGGATCCCACATAAGAGGTGTTATAGAATAAAATTTTCATTGGTCTTGGTTGGTGTAGCTTATGTCAACCACGTGTCAACAAGCAGAAGAAACCACTGTACATTTAATTATTGCATGTCCTTATACAAAAGAGGTATGGAAAGATGTGGAAAGGATGATTGGATTAAGAAATTCTTAGGAAGGTGAAGACATAGAAGAGGCATTTAAATCTTGGTATACAAAAAATGATACCAAGAAGATCAGATCCCTTCCTCTTAACATAGTTTGGGGAGTCTGGTTAGCCAGGAATGTGAAGTTGTTTGAGGGAAAAGAGGCATTACCTATCAATTGTGGTGTTTGGTCTCTTAACATACTAAATGCTTGCCCATAGATTTGGGATAAATAAATCCTTCATGAGCTAAAAGAAGAGGTAATCAATAAGGACATCACATGGGCATACTTTGATGGTGCCTCACAGGGGATCCCTCCTAGGGGGGGATCAGGGGGGATTTTATATCGATCTTCAAATCACAACATTTCATTCAAAGTTAGAATAGGTCAAGAAACTAATAATTACTATGAATTTATGGCTCTCAAATTTGTTTTGAGGCTAGCCTAAGAGTTTGGTGTATCACAAATCCAAATATTTGGTGTTTCACTATTGGTTATCCAATGGATGTATAAGGAAACAATACTAAGGAATTTCATTTTACAAACATTGTATGATTACATCTTCTAATTACAACATTCTCACACATCTTTGTGTCTCACATGTATAGGGATAGGAACATGATAGCAGCCAGACTATCAAAATATGTGTTAGGACTAGATAGAGGAACCTAGATTATATCAATACTCCATGATGGGCACACAACTGAATATACTCATGAATTTTGGATCTAATTGATACTACTACATAAATTTGTACCAGACATAGGATAGTTTTAGGATTATAGTTTGAATGATGTAATTTTCATGGTTTTTTGTGATAGGATATATATGTAATATCTCGGTTATAGTTTTAAGTTATGCTCAAAAAGACAAGTATGAAGAGTTGTTTTCTCAAGTGGCTTAAGAGCACTCTTGAATGCATTTGGCATATGACTATGTAATTTTATTTATTTGTAATAAAATTACAGATTTTTTTCTCTGGCAAAAAAATATATATGATTTTCTCTCTAAAGATTAGTACACTGTGAAATAAACTTGTACTAGTCATCAATCTCATCAATAATTAAATATATTATAAAAGTAATAATTACCAAAAAAAAATTAAATTTATAACAACAATTAAATAATCCATTATAATAAAATATTCAAATAATTAATAATAATTAAAATTAATAAAATATTCAAATAATTAATAATAATTAAATTGATAATAATAAAATTAATTATATAATTAATTATATAAAAGTTATTAAACAATTAATAAATCAATCAATCAATCAAAATAAGAAAATCGGTATTAATATAATTAATACTAAAATGATGCAAAAATAAAGTATTATGATACTCGAAAAACACAAACTTGATGTAAAAATATCCATGTTTTGATGTTAATTCAACAGTAATAACTGAACTTTGTTGCTCGGTTGACACTAATGGTTCTTATTACTAGGCACAAAGACCAAGGAGCTGGAAAAAAATACATTTTCGACGCAAACATAATGTTGAAGCCTTGTTTTCTAAGCGTTTTTGACACAAACACAACACAAATTAGACACACAATTGAAACATGCATCGGATATATGGACACAAAAACAATGCTTAAAGAAGTGTGCATCGATAACAATGACACAAGTATGATACAACTTTAACGCAACTTGCTGGGTCAAGTTTTGCATCATACAAATTTAATTTTTTTTGCTGGGAAATTACACTATGAAGCAATGTTATAACCTTGTATCGTAGTAGTTCTTGGTAGGTTAGTGAAAGTGGGGTGTTATCAAGTCCCCGATAAGGTTAAGTCTCCTCACTAGTATGGGATGGTTTCCCTTGTGGATAGCTTGTGCTTGTGCTAGTTCTAGTGTTAGTGATTATGTTTGTGGATGGGGTTGGGTGCAAGTCCAGTGTAACTTTAGTAAAATTGATACCCCTGAATTACAATGACTTAGTGGAAGACATGTTCTTGTTATTGGTGAGACACTTCTACCACATTGTAATATCTCACATTTAATATATATCACTTACTAGTGTTCATTGAAATCATTTCTATTTTAAAAAATAGAGTTGAATTTTAAAAATGATGATTGATTCAAGATTATTAATAGAGAAATTCAAACAATGAAGGGCAGTTGAAGGCAAAGAGTAGGGGTAGCTAAGTTTTGGTTAATTTGAAACTATGAAAAGCATATGCTAAAAACATCTTTGAAAGTAAGCAACAAAGAAGTGTTGCAAAGGCATCAATGATCTTAAATGAATCAAGATGAGTTGAGAAAGAGGGTAGAAGAGTCTTGTAAAAAATTTTGAAAAGAGTATGTCATCCATCAAAAACTATTGAATCCAACACTAATCCAACACCAAGGCAACAAAAGCACTACAAAGATAATTGATGTGTAATCCGACCAATCTGAGTGAAGTTGGAGGAGGAGGATGGCATGCTTTAATGCATCCAAAATGATGCGTTGGAGTCTTTTGTTAGCAATCCAAGTCTAAAATTTTTGGAGCTTCCTCCTAAATCTTCTACACAATGAAAGATATCACAACCATTATTTGAATAACCTTTGAAAGATCACATAGTTCACTAAATGTGGTGACTTTATCGGTATAAAAAGCTACTAAATATGTTATCCATAGATCATGAGAAGTGGAAGGCAAGGGAGATCAAGGTTTTGCCATGTTTCTTAAAAAAATCTCATTATGTTATCTACCTAGGTGATCCAATTAGTTTCTTGTTGGAGCCAATCATTGTTATGACCCCAAGGGGGCATATATGGGGTTAAATATATATGATATGATGCCAAAGGGGGCATATATGGGGTTATATGTATATGTAATGGGGTAAATTTATATGTAATACTCGTCGGCCTAATAAAGGGGCCATATGTGCAATGTGTGAATATGTATATATAGAGATCATGTAGTCATTACTGAGAAAGATGTGATTTGGATGTATGAATGTATTGGGGAATGTGGGAAGAGGTTCTCATATTCTTTAAGGAGTAATTGTGTAAATCATCTCTCTTATCTATCTTGGAGTCGTGCTCCATGGTCACAATTGGTGTACATGGTGTGTACTCTGGTTTATTGTGGTATTTTAAGTATTTGGTTCATAACAATCACCAACTATAGCATAAGTTCCTTTTAGGTCCAAATGTTCATCCAGGAGGTTAGGATCGTTAATAATATTTGTCATCACATTGCCTAATTCTTCAAATAGACTTGGGATTGAGCCTTTTTCTTCTTAAAGGAGCTTGCCAAATGCTTTAGAGAGTTCTTCTCTCTTGTAGTGTTAGAAATCATTACATAGACTAATCAAAGACAAAGGAGTAATTGTCAAGTTTTCACCCTATTGGTGGGGCATGACATTGAGATCCGACGATGTTATGGGAATATGCATTCCATAGATAAAAATATTTCTCTCACTATAATTGTGGGACTTTGTTTTACATGTACCAAGTAGCCCTAACCCTAGGGTGCATTATTGCATGGTATATTTTGTATGGAGACTCTTTATGTCTTAAAACTTTGGAAATGTAATGCATTTTCCTTGATTTTGCTGATGGGCATAATCATTTCCTTGAAAGTTGTGCATAGGGTGAGGGAACATAGCTAATAGTGCATGCCCTTGAATTGGTCAAACTTGATCAAGGTACACTCCAAAGTTGATTTAGTGAATCTTTGATCATTGTTGGTGTAGAATTTTTTCCTAAGGAAATTAATGCAACTTAGAAAATTTCACCTTTTTCTAGAGGTTTCCCATATCTTAACCCTATGAGTTTTCAACCATAGGGATGTTATGAAATATAAATAATTTAACAACAACAATGGACATTATTTCACCTCTTAACAACCCCAATCAACAAGGAAATCCAAGAGAAAGATACCAAAGTGTGCCAACAAGTTTCAGAACTCTAGGGAAATTTGATACGTAAATAAGGGACTTATAGCTCACTCACTTCACTAACACAAATCCTACTTGGAATTAACCTCTGGTCTTTGTTCGTATTCTTGTATAAATATCTATGTTATCGAAATGGCTAAAAGGCTTATGTTCTCCATGTAGTCATGATTGATTATGAGGCCTTCGTTCTCAATGCAGTTTTGAGTGCAAACTACTCTGCAACACTATATGCTTTGCAATATGGAAATCAAAAAATGTAATGTTGCTCAAACAAAATTCAATTGTGTACCAATTGATTCCTTCCAGTGGATTTCCAACCACATGGGATGCCTTAAGTAGATTAAAAAATCGTATGGTTCATAGCTCTATGTTCAATGGAACTCCCTCAATATAATAGTGACAAGCTCAACATAACGATGACAAGCTAAACATAACTATGACAAGCCAATTCAACTACAAATTATAATCATAATCCTACTGTCGAAGATGAACAAGGATAATTCTATCATTCATCCTTCCTTGGCTCCTTGAGATGATGTTTATTGATTACATTATCTCTAGACTTGTTTCCACATAAAATGAGCAATGCTACCATCTTTCCTTACAGTGTTTGGACAACCAAAACAACTTGGCTTAATGAACATTTGGTTGCAATTACCATAAGCATGTACTCATGTTTCAACTCAAACTGCCAATATGGGTTAATTCTCTCTCTCTCTCTCTCTCTCTCTCTCTCTCTCTCTCTCTCTCTCTCTCTCNCACACACACACACACACACACACACACCCCACATTGTAAGTATTCAAATGGTTGCTCTGTCTTATTTTGGAAATATTTTGTTACAATGTAGCTCATGTCTCTCTCTGCCCCCTCTGTAACATCCCCGGCCACCTAGGTCGGGCCATGCTACTCCAAATAACACTCTGAAACCATATTGTAACACCCTCGGCCACCCAGGCTGACATCATCACTAAGTAAACATCTTTTGCGGAAATATTCACATATAAACTTAACAGGAAATAAATAGAGATAACATTTGATATTCACACACACACACAGATATATATATATATATATATAATGCAATTAAATAGACATCAATACTCTGCTCATACACTTATTCATGTGAAAGAAACATTAACACATACATGCAATATATATAGGCATTACTCATCAATTATAACAAATGTACAAATACACAGCATACAATGAACAAGAATTGGTACTTATCTTTTCATTGAAGTGCACCAACTACGTGCAGACCTTCCATGAACCTCCCAGCCTTAGACCACGTTGCTCATCACTCTCAGCAGTGGGTCACCCTCGAGCTGGGACTAAACTCCACCAGGAAAGGGATTCCTAGGCTAAGTAGGGACAATAGAAAGTTGCACAGTACAATAGGAAGGATTCTCTCCAAGGAGCCACTTATGCCCACAACTCACAGACTCTCATTCCCCACATGCATGTCCCACCCCAGGAGTGTACACCTTCATTGTCCAACAATCCATTGATTGCTACACCTCCCTTTCCTTGGGCTTAAGCAAAAATTTGAATCATGAATTCTCATAGCTCTGTAGCTGCTACTGGACTCCCTCCAGGAGAACTCACTTCCTCAGCACACTCTCTCCCTTGGAGAGAGTTTCTCACAGGCTTGATAACCTGCTTATTTTATCCATGAGCCTAACAATCCGCTTCTTCACTCTTTCTCCTCAACACACGGGCATGGTGATGGCAACAACAGAAACTGAATGTGGGAAACGGTACAGACAGGACAAAACACAGGCAACCCATAGGGTACAGGTGTCACAAGGGTATCAACTCAGGTTTGTTCCACAGATTCGGGGTCTTGGCACTCAACAATGGCATATTGTCTCACTTCCTGCTTGTTCATTTCATCCGTGAGTCGGGGTAATGGATGGCCAGCATGGTCCGGAATTGTGAGAGTGGACCGAAGGGTGAGAATGGTTCGAATGCTCATCATTGTTGAGAATGGTGAGAACACCCCCCCATAAATCTGCATGTGTTTTGGATGACACTTGGCTCTCCAGGAGCACGTTCCCCCCACTTGGAAATCGTTCCTCTCCCTTAAGGAACTTAGGATAAATTAATATCCTCTTTACAACTTTTTAAAACAATAATAATATATTATTCTACTAGGCTCTTAAGTTTAGGCTCTTAGGCTCTACTCTTATCCTCCTCCCTTGCCCAACCTAGTGGAGTTCGTTCCCCCATACTCTTTCTTCGTGGTCGGTCTACATGCAGCGATGTTGTTATATTAATAATATGGATATTTACGTGTACAAAATAGGATCTTGGCCTTTAACACCTAGGCTCCTGACCTAATCAACACATAAGCCTACTAGCTTATAAATACTCGGTTCACCAGCCTACAAAGCATGTTACATTCGTAATTACAATCGGGGCTCATCCTTGGGGTATCACAATCCCCTCCCCTTATTTTTTCATTGTTCCTAGTGCAACTTAATTACACAACATCAACAAGATTTCCAAAATCTTCAAAAATATGCGGGTATTCTTCCCGCATAGCGTCTTCATGCTCCCATGTTGCATCCTCACGACCGTACCAAGTCCATTGAACCTTTATAATCCCTATGGCTCGACTCGGAGCTTCTTTCTCTTCCAATCCAGTATGCGCACCAGATGCACTTGTAAGGCGCCTTCTTGCTCCACCTGAATCACATTCCATTCAATCAGATGATTAGCATCAGGTATATATTTCTTGAGCAATGAGACATGAAATACATTATGAATAGTCATGCATGTAGGTAATGCAATCATATAAGATACTGGTCCAATCCTTTCTATAATTTCAAATGGTCTGCAATATCTAGTTGCCAACTTAGAACAGTTTCCCAGCTTCTGGGAACTTCTATTGACTTTCACCTTCAAGAAAACATGATCACCCACTTTAAACTCTCTATGGGTTCTGCCTTTGTCATAATAGCTTTTCTGCCTGTCTTGGGCAGCCTTCAAATTCAATTTTATCTTTAACAATTGCTCTTCCATTTCCCTGAGCAACTCTGGCCCAATTATTTCTCTATCAGCTGGGTTGTCCCAGCTTATTGGTGTGTTGCACTTTCTTCCATAAAGTGCTTCAAATGGGCTCATCTTCAGTGATGCTTGGTACCCATTGTTGTAAGAAAACTCTACCAAGTGTAGGTAGTCCTCCCATATAGATGGTTTTTCCATCACATACATTCTTAACATATCTTCTATCACTTGATTTACTCTTCACGTTTGTCCATCAGACTCAGGATGATAAGTTGTGCTCAAATTCAGGCTCGTTCTGAGCCCCTTGAATAATCCTCTCCAAAACTTCGAGGTAAATTTTGGGTCTCTATCAAACACAATTGTCTTAGGAATACTGTCCAAACGTGTTATTTCCCTCATATAAATATCAACAACATTAGATGCCTTGTGAGTAGTCTTCAATGGAATAAAATGGGTAGCTTTCGTAAGCTTATCCACCACCACCATGATGGAATCATGTTGCTTGTTTGTTCTGGGTAATCCTGTGATGAAATCCATTGTCACCACTTCCCACTTTGACTCAGGGATGGGTAATGGTTGTAGCAACCTAACTGGGTGTCTATGCTCAGCTTTGACCCTTTGACACTCCATACATCTAGCGATGTACTTTGCAATTTCTTTCTTCATGCCTGGCCAACAGTAATGGCTCTTGACTCTTGCCACTGTTTTCTGATATCCAGGGTGCCCAACATAAGGCACATTATGCATCTCTTTCAAGATCATACTCCTCAATTCGTGAGAACTGGGTACATAAATTATGTTCCTGTACAAGAGTATCCCATCAACTTCCAATCTACAATCTTCTATTTTCTGTAGCATCTTACCTTGTTGTAACTTTGTTACCATTTCCATGTACTATGTATCTGCTTTTGCAGCCTCCAGAATTATGTCTTTAAGATCGGTTTGATACATGATGATGGATGTAGCATGTAGTTCATGCACTCTCATGTTGAGTGCATCAACCATTTTGTTCTCCTTCCCTTTGATGTGCTTGATATCAAAGTCATATTCATAGAGGAATTCCAACCATCTACTCTACATGGAATTTAAAGTAGGTTGATCAAACAAATATTTCAGACCATTATGGTCTGTTCTCAACTCAAACCTCTTTCCCATGAGGTAGTGTCTCCATTTCTTTAAAGCGTGTACTATGGTTGCCAACTCCAAATCGTGAGTGGCGTGGAGCCTTTCATGCTCTTTCAATTTCCTGGATTTAAAACATATCACAAACCCATTCTGGTTGAGGACTCCACCTAGTCCTTCTTTGCATGTGTATGTGCAAACCACAAACTCTTTATCTGGATCTGCAATCTTCAGAATTGGAGCACTGGTTAACAACTGCTTCAATTGCTGGAAGTTATTTTCACATTCTTTTGTCCATTGAAATTTTACCCCTTTTCTTTGCAAGGAAGTGATTGGGTGAGCAATCCTCGAAAATACTGCAATGAATCTCATGTAGTAACCAACTAGACCCATGAAGGATCTGAATTCTATCACATTCTTAGGTGTTTCCCACCCTTTAACGACTTCAATCTTTTCGGGGTCTACTGCTATTCCTTCTTCGGATATTATATGTCCCAAATAGTGGATTCGATTTTGGAAAAATGACCACTTGCTCAACTTAGCAAACAGTTGGTGCTCTCTTAGCACCTGTAACACCATCTTCAAGTGTTGCTCATGATCTTCCCATGTCTTGGAATATACAAGGATGTCATCCAAAAAGACAATGACAAACTTGTCTAAATATTCTCGGAAAACACCATTCATTAAGCACATGAAAACAAATGATGCATTTGATAACCCAAATGGCACCACTATGAACTCATAATGACCATACCTTGTCCTGAAGGCGGTCTTGTTGATGTCTTCATCTTTAATCCTCACCTGATGGTATCCTGACCTGAGATCTATCTTTGAAAATACCCTTGCATCCTTCAACTGATCGAAGAGATCATCAATCCTTGGTAGAGGATACTTGTTCTTTATAGTTACTTTATTTAACTCCCTGAAGTCAATGCACAATCTCAGGGTCCCATCTTTCTTCTTCACAAATAACATTGGGGAACCCCAAGGTGACACACTTGGGCGTATGTATCCCTTCTTTAAAATTTCTTCAAGCTACATTAGCAGTTCTTTCAGTTCTGGTGTGCTCATCCAATAGGGAGTATTTGATACTGGAGCTGCCCCAGGCATCAGATTTATAGAGAAATCAATATCTCTCTTTGGAGGTGGCCCTGGTATCTCCTTGAACACATCTTCAAAATATTTCAGGACTGCATGATCCTCCAATTTTGTCACCTTATCCTTAGGTGCTTCATCCATATGGGCTGCAAATATTTGGCAGCCCTTCCTGTAACACTTCTTTAGCTGCATAGCTGAGATTTCCCGGATAGCAACTGCCCTGGGAATTCCTTGGACTGCTCTTTGATTTCCTTATTCATCAAATCAAGTGAATGCCTTGTTATGGCAGTCTAATATGTCATGGTGTTGGTCCAACCAATCCATACCAATTAGGCAATCATATGATGCCAAAGGCAATATGTTCAAATCTACCTTGGTACTCAGCCCATTCATGCCCACTGGACATGATTTAACCAACTCAACAACCTTTCTCTTGACTCTTATAGCCAACTACAACAACCAAGATTTCCCATGCTTTCTTCTTGGTAATTGAAATCTTTCCACTACTTTAGGATCTATATAGCTATGACTAGCCCCCGAATCAATTAAAATAGTAAAGGCATGGTTATTGATCGTACCTTCAACTTCAATCATGTGTGATTGAAACTCAGCTTGCTTGTTGTCCAGGGTTGCATAGATCCTTGGTGCCCTTATGCCCATGTCCTCCACTATTTCTGCTTGTTGAACATTGTGAACATCACTCACCTTGTCCTTTATGTGAGGGAAATATCTATACTTATGATCTCCATTACAGCCCCAACATTGCATAGGTGTCTACCTTGGCCTTTGCCCACCTACTTCAGCCATCCTGGGCTTCCTCAAAACTGGATGTCCTTGAGGATTATTTCTGAAAAATGGTGGCTTGTTCCCCTTCTTCCTCTTCTCTCTATTAAACTTCCTCTTGTCTTCCCAAGCTCTTTGGAAAGTAGGCTTTCCTTTATGATGATCATATAAACACTTTGTATTCCTTATGGTTTCTTCCATAGTTTTAGGATCATCATACTGGATTTTGTCCTTGATAAAAGATGGCATCCCACTCAGATATCTCTGGATCTTGATTGTCTCATCCTTAATGAAAGGGACATACTTCAACAGCTCTAGAAATCTCCTTTCATATTCATCTATAGTCATGCTGTCCAATTTAAGTTCAAAGAATTCTTTCAAATTTTTGTGATAGTATCTCTTGGTTAAGTACTTCTTTTCAAAATGTTTCTTGAATTCCCCCCATGTGACAACCTTCTCTCTGATGTGTTTCACTTTCACAAGCTGATCCCACCACACAGATGCCTTTCCTTTCATCGGATAGATTGCAATTCTTCCTTCTGCATGAGAGGAATAATTATGCAATTAGAAATATTTCCTCATGCCCAGTAGCCATGTCTCAACCTCTTCATCTTTCTGGTGCTCTCCATCAAAAGTACGAGGTTTGATCTTATTCATTTCACCCTTCAATTCATCCACTTTAGATCTCCTATCCTTTCTAGTAGGAGATGGACTTGAACTATTGTGTGGCCTCCTTTTGGAATGACTTTGGGAGTGTTGGTGATGTATGTTACCACTTCTTCCTCTTCTTTCCACATCAGGGAACCTGTGGCTCCCTGATTTGTTGGTTCCACTTTCCTTATCCAACTTATTTTCAATTATTTCCAAGCTCCGCATCAACTTCATATTAAAGTCTCCCTGTTGCTCCCTGGCTCTCATAAGCCTTTTGTTATCTGCCCGATGAATTTGGACATCTTTTTGCAATTTTTTAATGATTTTCATCATGCTCACGTCTTTATCTATTTCTTCTCCATGCCCATTAAGTTTGTTCCTTCAATTCCCAAATGGACATCCATTCCTCTAACCTCATCCTCTAGACTGTAAGCGTCCTGTGCCTCCTCCATTTCTCTACACTATGTAACAATTTGGTTCGGTTATGATAATTGTTAATTCTGCAAAATGTGAAGTCAACCGAATTTTGTCAGATTATCAGTCCTTAATAATATTCCAAAATCACTTAAATAATCTAATTCAACATAAGAATATCAAAATCCATTTTATGCGGGTCTTGGTTGATCAAGAATCCCCACGGATCTATCTCTGAGCCCTGTTTTGTTCTACAATTCACTTTCAGGCGATAGCCCCTTTTTCTTCAGCCCTTAATTCTCATGTAACCATGGATGTGACCAAGTGCTAATAGTTGGGCACTTATCCGGAGCCTTGGAACTTCATGGCTCCGGAGCTTCAAAGGTTTCCAAATCACATCACAACAATCTCTCGGAGTGCCGCATTGGTGAACTTGAGAAGTGGGGTGGATCAACGGTCCTCGGCTTCCCAACATCCAACACCTAATAATTACTACAGAACTCCGGGCTTCGGGAGTTCCTAACTGTCCATACTCTCCATCCTTACAGAGTGCCAAGTCTCTGAACTGTTGCATCTATTGCCAAGTGTCATTTTTCGATCAACGATTGAGATTAACTCTGGCTATCCGACTTCGGGCTTTAGGGCTCCAAGACTTCGGAGCTTTGGGGTTCCGAGACTTTGGAGGATTTCTTCCTCCCACTCAATCATGAACCAATTCTTCTAGAGTGTCAAGTCCCCAGACCTTGGGATCTAACGCCACACATCCCTTGTGACCAACGATTGATATTAACTCTGGCCTTTGGGAGTTCTCTACTCAATGTTAACTGTAACACCTTTCCTCCGGAGTATCAAGTTTCTGGACTTCACGATCTGGCGCCACGCATCTGTTGGGCTCCAATCTACTGGTGTAAATCAGAGTACATTAATCATCAACCCGGAGTTTGTAAGACTTTGATGCACACTCAAAATATATGAGCCTAGAAATGGACTTAGTTTCTTCTAATGAAATGAACTAGAGAGTTGAATGTGAAAGAGATACTAAGCTTCTATTCATAAGTCTTGTTCATAGTTTCTCATAACATTAGTCAACAATGTTTATCTAAGAGTATAAGCATTCAAAAGAAATTCAAAGCTAGATCAGAGACTTATCAATGCTAAGAAGACAAAACTCTTATTCAATAGATGAATTCATTGTTTTCTTTCATTCATTAGTAATCCTCACTAGTCTTTGTTAAATCAAAATAACTGAAAGTATAAATAACTTCAAAAAGCATTTGTAAACATCTTAATGCTTGAAAGAAAACTTCACATTGAATTCTTATTCAAGAAACTATTCACAACATGAGAAATGCTTAGAACATCAAGTATCTAACTACAGCAAATTCATAAGTAAAGTTTATCTAAAACAAGATCTTGATCTAAAACTTATGATAGAAGATTGCTTTGAAAAGAACAAAAAGAAAGAGTGTACTAGTTTGGCAAAGGGGGCCCTCCAATGTTTCACTGGTACACTTGAGATGCTTCAGCTGAGAATGAATTTGTAGCAGCATTCAAATCACCATCACATCCATATCAGCAATCATAAACAGCAAATTGATCTTCAAGACTGAATTTGTAGAGTTTTCTCCATTCCCAAGGTTATATGACTAGTTTGAGAGTTGAGGTATTTATACAAAATGTTCAAAACTGAAAGTGCTAAAAATACTCCAAAATATGGTTATCAGATCCACATATTTAGTTAGGAATTCGAATTCCCTTCTTAGATCCACAAAATAGGGCACAAATCCCAAGAAAACATGAAATTATCCTTGATTTCCTAGAAAATCAGGGGATTTTCTACACAAGTGTCCTGGTTTGACTAGCGTTGACCAGACACTTGGAAGGCTCAAAATTCGAATCTGAAAAGGAATCTTCCATCCTTGGAAATTTATGAACAAAACCCATATTTTCGATTTCCTTGGTTTGACCTGCACATATGCAAAGCTAGGAGCATTTACGGGGATTAGTGAAATCCCGTAATTTCTGTTATTTTTCAAATTTAATACTAAAAATTCCAAAAGCTCAATTCAAATGCTAAATAATGATAAATGTACCTTTCATGACTTATTTTATG
>ML787981.1:345093-380084 GCA_009831015.1 Picea engelmannii
ATGATGATGGCATTCCTTTGAGAATGATGATGCTGCCGATGAAGAAAACTTCCGATGATTTATAGATACGCCAACCAAGATGATATTGATGATGTTGTCCTCCCACTTGATGTTGTTGATGATGTTGTCCTCTCTCTCTCGCATGATGCTACTGAAGAATACCTTTCTTGTTAAGGAGGAGTGTTGAAATAATGCAACTGCAAAGAGTATTATTATTATTATTATTGATATATTATTCATAGGATCAATCCCCATTGTGGATTGATCATGTCGGTTATTGTAATAGGACTAAATCCCCTTTTGCGAATTGGTCAAAAGACAATTGTAATAGGCAGAATAAGAAGTCGGCCCCATCAGTTATTAAAGAGACCCAGAAATATAATAAAGGTGGGTTTACCCACCCAATTTGAGAAGTTGGCCCTGCCAATGAAGAGACACTTCACACATGCCAGACTTATATAAATAAAGGAGGTTAGCGCCTCACTTAGACACAACACACTTGCTCAGTTTGAAGGACAAGTTATGATCTTTTACCGGCAAAGGAGAGAGAGAGAGTGGCGCATATCTAGGAGAGGAATTTCTGTATTAGCATAAGAGATCTTTTGACATTGTATTGGCTATCTATATTAAGGAAGTTTTGTTGGGTTTTCTTCCCCTAGAGGGTTTCCCAGGATAAATGTTGTGTCTCTTGTGATTGTGTATTTCTCAGTGATCTTGGATTATGCTATTGTTATCTAATGAAATGAAAACATCTATAATAATGGCTTAAACATGAACATGAAGGCCCTGAGGGAATGTAGCTGGAAAAAGATAAAAGCCAATTTTTTTTCCTTTTAGATGCTCACCCAAAGAGGTCTTGAGAGCAATGAAAAGTTTCTCTTAAAAGAATTGAAGACTTGCAAAAGAAATTTCACATTATATAGATGTCTCGCTTGTTGAGGTGTGTGCACACATGCGACGTCCCTTTCTTTCCATGCATGTGGCACTCTATGTACCTCTAGCTTCAAGTGACATTGTGGTACTCCTTTCAAGTTTTAAGTTGCCCAATTGTTCTGGGTTTTAATTAATTAATGGAAAATAAATGGGCTTGGAAAAGGTTGCATTGAAAATGAATGTGCAACACACTCTCTACAAAGGAACCCATAAATGAGACAATACAAACCCTTGTATGTAGTGAACTCCATGCCCAAAAGTCTTACCCCCATCCTCTCCATCTTATTTACATGACTCAGAGAGGGACCATCTAGGAAACACTCATTGACTTAAGGAAATACTTGCCCAATAGGTCCACTTGACAACCCTCCCATACCTAAACTTGGCAAGTTGCATAAGTTCTTTGAGCACTTGTTTAATTTGAGAAGGTAGTTTTGATGCACATGTTTAGGTGGCTCTTGTATTAAATGTGATTTTACTTACCATTACATTTGAATTGAGACCCTTGGAGGGCACACTCGTTTGTATTTGGAGGTCCTTTCTTGGTGGACGATTTGGAGGAACAAGCCTAGCTTGGGCCTTCATTGGGGCAGGAAGCCCACATGTTAGATGCCATGACCCACAAACTGGGAAATGACAGATGATGGGTGTTTCCTTTGGAGGCAAGAGAGGATACCTTAGAGGTTGATACCTAGACCTTTCTAGCCCAACGACTGGCCTTTGGAGGCCTTACACCACACTTGTTGGGCTTGACGTCTTGACTAGGGCTAGGGTTTGATGGTGGTGGTGATGACTTGTTGGAGGATTGGCACCTTTCGATTGAGTGAATCCCTTGAACCATGGAGATATGGCCTTTGGAGGCCCAAGGAATTCCTCTCGAAGCTCAAGGACTTGCCAAAAGTGCAAAAACATCAACCAATTAGGGCTTGACGTCACATTTAGGGTTTTCCTGTGTAAAAATCAAAATAAATTTGTAAAGGGGCAAAACAAAGAGGGTCAACCCCCTTGTTTTGTGGACAAACATATTATTGAGGTCTTGTATAGATAAATACCATTTCATTTTCATTTTATCATAATTCTCTCACTTGAGAGGAACTACTTGGCTGAAATTTTTGCCCTTCTTGGGAAAAACTTATCTCTCTCTCTTTGATTCTATTTGGATGCTTATAACTTGTCTTGTGGAGCTAAGTGTTGCGCTATCTCTTGGAGGCTTATCTTTTGCTATGGTGATGAAATTATCTTGGTAGATAAGGGTTTATCTTGCATATCTCTTGGAATTGGTAAGAAATTTCTACATATTGTTGGTTTTTCTTTCTTGTTTCAAGATTGTTCTTGGCTAAGATCCTTGGAAGAACATAAGGACATACACCCTCCACCAATTTTATCATTGTCGTTGATTGAAAAATCTATTGCAAAGGTTTCTAGGAGGAGTAAACAAGCTTACACCCTCCTAGAATTACCTTGTTAGATTTACTTACTCTAGGGAGCAAAAGGGATTACACCCCTAGAGAGGTAGTAGACCTAATTTTATACAAGAAGACTCCATAACCCATTAACAAGGCACTAATCTAAATCTGCATCAGAGAAATAAAACCATTTGCATTGGCACACGTGATTTTGAGAGGTATTTATTTTGTTTATGTTGGAATATTTTCTTAGTGTCACAAGGTTGCTTGAGCCACTAAGGCATCTAGCTTGGCTTAGTAGTTCTCTGGTTATAATCAATTAAAAGCTACAACCATTAGGACTGCAACAAAACTCATTCAAACTCTTTATTTAACTTACTTTTCCACCATTAAAATTCGCTTGGAATCCACTATACTTAATCTACTCGAAGTTAGCTATATTTTGGGTGATTTACTTGCTCATTTTGGTGGTTGGAATTTGTCGTTGTTGAAAATGTTTGCTACAACCACTTGATAAACAAATTGTTTTTTGGCTTGAAATAGTCAAACTATAGACGGATTCAGATTTTTATGGCATAATGTGTAGTTCTCTAAAATACCTTTCTAACGGGCTATCACGTGCCTAAAACAGAGGTCGTATGCAAAAGTTATGACCCCGAGAAGTTGAGGTACCAACTTACCCATCGAGGCCCACATAATTTTTGGCATTTCATCTAGGGTTAGGTTTTTGGATGTCCAAGGTTTTGGCATTCATGAGTAATGTTAAAAAGGCCTCTGGAGCCTCATTGTAATCATTGTGCTCAGACGAATGCATGTAGCAACCACATCTCTTCTCAAAGATAACTACCACCATTCGAGCAAGTTGTTTTTAGTTCTGCAGTTTTACAGTTTCAGTCTATTTTATTTATTCAATATAAGTTATTGTTCGTTGGATATCTGTTGTTGTGATATGTATCTCTGTGTTATTGTATTCAATATGTTATTCATTTCATTCCTTTGTCGCACAAGGGATTCCTTGAGAAACATTTTAAAAGGATCTCCTGCTCCATCATCTTTCTTTTCGTCCCCAATGGGTTGTTGTCGGGCTCGGCGCGATCGATATTGCAAAGGCTTCACTGGTTCGAGTCCCAACTTCTTGTACCTAGATCTTGTTGGGGACATGAACGGAAAAAAATAAATGAAGAGCAAACTACTCTCATACCAATGATCCAGATTTATGAGCGGAACAAAACGAATAATAGACGGAATACAATAACACAGAGATACAGAGCACAACAACAGATATCCAGTGAACAATAACTTCTATTGAATAAATAAAATAGGTTGAAACTGTAAAACTGTAGAATTGACAACAACTTGCTCGAATGGTGGTAGCTATCTCTGAGAAGAGATGTGGCTGCTACACGCATCCGTCTAAGTAGAAATATTACAATGAGGCTACAAAGGCCTTTTAACATTACTCATGAATGCCAAAACCCTAGACATACAAAACCTAACCCTAGGAGATGAAACGACAAAAGTTATGTGGGCCTCGATGGGTAAGTTGGCACCTCAACTTCCCGGGGTCGTAAATTTTGCATATGACCTCCATTTTAGCCGCGTGATAGCCCGTTGGAAAGGTCTTTTCGAGAACTACACATTATGCCATAAAACTCTGAATCTGTCTACAATTTGACTATGGCAAGCCAAAAAAAAAATTTGTTTAGGGCCCCAAAACGACCCTAGAAGTACAAAAAGATGTATTGACATGAAAGCTTCCTAAATAAGCCAATTGGAATAGGTGGGAGGCCACTATTCTCTATCTGGCAGTTGTGTAGGGATTTAGATAGCCTCAAAAGTGTAGAACCCACAATTACAAAGAATTACAGAAGAATGTGTTGATCTAAAATTGTCAAAAGGAGCCAGTTGGAATAGGTGGGTGGCCACATGAGACCCATCTTCATCAAGTGGCCATGCAATCCCCTTCAGGGTACAAGGAAATTTTGATATTCCATTATTTGAAGGATTGATAAATGCGGATGTTGTAGATAAATGGTTGAATCTTCTCAAAGGGTATTTTTCGTTCCACAATTTTTCCGATAGGGAAAAGATTACTTTTGCACTCCTCAAGGCCATCCCCCATGTTAAGCACTGGTGGGATACTTACTCTGAGCAAAAGGTCATAGAGGAATCTGCAATATTTGTGGTCACCCCCACATGGGATTCCTTTAGGGATGCCATTAAAGAATAATACTACCCTATTGGAAGCTATGAGGACCAGTACACAAGATGGACCACCCTGCATTAGGAAAGGGACCAGATAATACCAGATTTCACCAATATTTTTTATACCCTGTGCACCAAATTGGGTATCAAAGACTCTGAATGACATTTGGTGCTCAAATATTGCGGATGTTTGCATAGATACATTCATACAGAAATGGAGTTTCTGAACATCACATCATTGGCTATGACTTATAGACATGTTGTCAAGATCGAGCATAAATTTAAGAATAAGAGGCGAGAGTTTGGATTTGCAAACTTCTCACAGCTGAAGCAGGGCAAAGGCAGCCCCAACCCACAAAACAATGGACAGAGCAAAGATGGCCACTCTCAGGACAACCAGTCCAAGCCGCAACATAAGAAGGGTAATGAGAAGTCAAAGAAGGACACGGGAAAGTGGTGTGAATACCATAAAATCCCTTGGCACAACACCAAATAATCTCGCTCCAAGCAATAATTGGTGGCCGAGCTGAAAGCTTCTGAGTCAGAGGAAAATTGAAACTATGAATCAAATCCAGAAGGAGGGAAGCGTATTATCGATGCCGATGACACCGCACCCACAACCCTACTCCATCGGCTGGCTTCACCAAAGAAGAGATCTTCGCGTCAACCAACAATGTCGTCTGCCCTACGACATCAAGCCCTTCAAAGATGAGGTATTGTGTGATATTGCTCTCCTTGAAGTTTGTGATGTTCTTTTAAGACAACCATATTTCTGGAAGCGACATGTTGTGTATGAATATATATACCCCGCAATGTTATTATTACTTTGGGTAGACAATTGTACATGATACCAGAGGTAGTGAGGCCTACTGTTATTTCTTTAATCTCTGCTAAGTAATGCAGTAAGGTCATTTCACAGACCGAGAAGTTAGTCTTCATTGTGATATGTGCTAACAATAAGAAGAAGGTCCTCGCCACATTTTTGACCTCTACACAGAGCCTCTCTTTGCAACAGAAGCAAGTGGACGGAATCGTGGAAGAGTAGAGAGACATCTTCTCCTCACCCACGGGGGTACTGATGCACTGCGAAGTCAATCATCCAATTGATCTAACCCCTGATGCACCTCTGCCTAATGGACTATTTTATCGTCGCTCGCTGATGGAAAATGACAAAATCAAGCTTCAGATCCAAGAGTTGCTTCAAAAGGGGCACATCAGACCCAACTCCTCCCCTTGCAGAAGCCTGATTGTAGTGGTGCAGAAGAAAGACATGATCTGGCGGCTCTGCATTGATTACATAACATTAAACAAAATCACAGTCATGAACCGATACCCAATTCCATGAATTGATGACCTTCTTGACCAACTCAAGGGGGCCAAGTTCTTCAGGAAGATTGACCTAAAGTCTGGCTACCACCAGGTTCCCATCGAACCGACTGATGTATGGAAGACAACTTTCAAATCTAAAGAAGGTCTCTTCAAATGGTTGGTCATGGCCTTTGGCCTAACAAATGCACCAACAACTTTCATGAGGTTGATGGATTATGTATTGAGACCCTTCACCAACTCTTTTGTGGTGGTATATCTAGATAACATCCTCATCTTCAACAGAACTTGGGAGGAGCACATGCAGCATATTCAACAAGCTTTGAGCACTCTGTGGCAGCACAAGCTATATGCCAACTTGGAAAAATGCTCCTTTGGCATGAACAAGGTCCAATACTTGGGCTACATTATTGATGAACACGGGGTGCATGTGGATCCAGCTAAGATCCAAGTCATATGTGACTAGCCAGCCCTGACCACACTAACCAAGCTTCAGAGCTTCTTTGGACTTGCTAACTTCTACCGATGGTTCATGTTGGGATTCTCCCATATTGCATGTCCCTCAACCAAGTGACCAAGGGCAGTGGCAAGGAAAAGTTCGCGTGGGGGAAGGCACAACAATGAACATTTGATGATATGAAGCATCGCTTATGCTCAGCTCCAATATTCTCCTTACCCGATCTGCAAGAACCGTTCGAGATTGAGACTGATGCATCCAACTATGTTGTAGGTGCAATTCTCACTCAACACGATCATCTAGTAGCATACCATAGTGAGACACTCTCATATACTATACAGAAATACCCCGCCTATGACAAGGAAATGTATTCCATTGTACAAGCCTGTTGTCAATGGAAACATTACATTCTAGGAAAGGAGACAATCATCCACACTGATCACAAGCCTCTGCAGTTCATACAAACACAAGGGAAGTTGCAGAATGATCGTCATCAGAAGTGGTCCACATACATGTAGCAGTTCCATCTTGACATCAAGTATAAGACAAGAAGCACAAATCGTGTTGTTGACTACCTCAGTCGACCTCCCGTGGTTGCACTCACCACCATGCTCCATTCCTGTGGGCATGGGGCATATGAGTGGCCCCAAATTTATCAACAAGATCTTGATTTCGCCACCACCTATAAGCTCTTGGGTACATGCGTGAATGTCACCGATTTTCACATTCAGGATAGGTTGTTATGCCATTTGAGCCACCTCTATTTTCTTGCAAGCAAGCACACAAAGTTGATTTGGGAGGCTCACTATAGTCGGATGGTAGGACATTTTGGAGTGGAGAAAATTGTGGTCATTCTACAGAAACATTTTTATTGGCCAAAACTTTGACAGGACGTTAGCAAGTATACCAGATCTTGCATTGTTTGTGCCATTGCCAAGCCAACCATCAAGAAGCAAGGATTATACACCCCTCTTCCTACTCCCGAGAGGCCCTGGGAATCCATCTCGATGGATTACATGTTTGACCTTCCATCCACCAAGCAAGGCAATGATTGCGTATTTGTGGTGGATTATCGGTTTTCAAAGATGGTCATTCTTACAACCTGCAAGAAAAGCATCACAATGACAAATACTGCCAAGCTTTTCTTCGAACGAGTGTGGTTCCATTTTGAGATACCACAGACCATCATCTCCGATCAGAACAATAGGTTTCTCAACACACTTTGGTCGAGTCTCTGGTCACTATTGGACACCAAGCTCACTAAATCCATTGCCTTCCACCCTCAAACTGATGGCCAGACAAAGGTCGTCAATCAGATGATTGTGCACATCTTGCACATGTATAACTCTAAGCATCCACTTACATGGGATGAGAGTCTTCCCTATTTTCAACACAACTACAACATGGCTCTCCATATCTTCACCGACCATAGACCATTTCAGGTGGGGCTGGGATTCCAACCCTTGAGTCCCATTGATGTTGCACTACCTCTTGCAAACACACAAACAAAATATTCTCATGTTCAGGTTGAGGCCGACAAAGCCACCAGATTGATTGAGTGGATTCAACACATCCGCCAACATGTCCATGAGATTTTGCAGAAAGCCAATGCTAAGTACAAGCAGTGCCATGATCAACATCGGGTATCGCACAAGTTTCAGGTGGGAGACAAGGTCTGGTTACATTTACAGAAAGAACGCCTTATAGGGTTGCATCAAAAGCTCTGTCCACTTCACTATGGGCCTTACACTATCACCAAGGCTGTTGGAGACAATGCTTTTGAGCTCAACACCCCCCCCCCCTTCATTGGCTTGCACTCAGTGTTCAATGTGGACCTCCTCTAGCCATATTTTCCACCATTATTGGACACCTCAGAGATCGCAGAACAATTGACACCAACAGAGCTCAACCCTGACTGCATGGAACATGCATCCACTCATCAGATAGTGGACACACAGGTCAAGGGTACTCGCCAGTAGAGGATCCAACTTTATCGGGTTGTCAAGGTAGGGTAGCTCCTGCACCAAGGAAAATGGCTCACTCAGGGCCAAATTCAGAAGAAATTTCCTCACTTGATGGGGGCACTCAATGCAATGGAGACCATTGCTTCCCAAGGGGGGAGGATTGATCCATGTGGATATTGGTGGCCACCCACCTATTCCAACTGGCTCCTTTTGACAATTTTAGTTCAATACGTTCTTCTGTAATTCTTTGTAATCGTGGGTTCTACACTTTCGAGGTTGTCTGAAGCCCTACACAGCTGCCAGATGGAGATTGGTGGCTGCCCACCTAATCCAACTGGCTTATTTTGGAAGCTTTCATGTGAGTACATCTTTTTGTACTTCCAGGGCTGTTTTGGGTCTCTAAACAATGTTTTTTCAGCTTGCCACAGTCAAATTGTAGATGGAGTAAGATTTTGATGGCATAATGTGTAGTTCTCAAAAATACCTTTCCAACGGCCTATCACGCGTCTAAAACAGAGGTCGTATGCAAAAGTTATGACCCCAGGAAGTTGAGGTACCAACTTACCCATCGGGGCCCACATAACTTTTGGTGTTTCATCTCTTAGGGTTAGGTTTTTAGATGTCTAGGGTTTTGACATTCATGAGTAATGTTTAAAAGGCCTCTGGAGCCTCATTGTAATCATACTTGCTCAGACGGATGCACGTAGCAGCCACATCTCCTCTTAGAGATAGCTACCACCATTCGAGCAAGTTGTTTTAAGTTTTGCAGTTTTATAGTTTCAACCTATTTTATTTATTCAATAGAAGTTATTATTCACTGGATATATGTTGTTGTGCTCTGTATCTCTGTGTTATTGTATTCCTTTTGTTATTCATTTCATTCCGCTCATAAATCTGGATCAATTGCACTTCGTGCACTTTTTGAAATTGTAAAAGATTGTATAATAATGTGCAATGCATTGGTTTAGTGGTTTGCTTGTGTACCCAAGTTATTTAAAGTTAGGACTTATATCTGTTTATCCTCTAATAATCAATGTCATTAGTAATAAGGGGAGAGCTTTGTATCTACTTACCTGTATCAAACTCAATGGAAATCTCTTTATTGACTTGTTAATAGCCAACAAATCTCTATAGTGTGATTACTTATTATGTATTTTCTAAGTGTAGTTCCTAAAGTAGAATAGTTGCAAGGATTCTCCCATTTGTTTCATTTTATGTTGCTCTGCACAAATTTAGATGTTAGTAGTTTGCTTAGTTAGTAATATAAATAGTGCCAATTAATTATGCTTGTGGCATAATTAGTTGTAATCTTCTATTTGTTAAGCACGTGGTTATCGAAAAGACTCATCAAGTGTCTAAGTGCATGTTTAAGCCACTACACACCTAGCAAAGGCACATCGAAGTATAATAGTATTGTGTTCGTGAACATGTGGAGAGGTAGAGCATGTTGTCATAATTATATGAAACACTATGAATAATCACTAATACAATGGCTAAGTCTTTATTGACAAGCAAGTTCGAATATTCAAGGATGACTTTGTTGTTATGGACATTTATCTTGAACCCTCATAAGTTATGTGATTCCAAATTTTAGATTTAGTGGGAGTGTCAAAGATTAATTATTGCATTGTATATAAGTATGTAAATAATATATATATATATATATATATATATATATATATATATATATATATAACCAACAAAATAACAAATACGAAGAACATAGTCTCACTTATAAAGATAAACTTATTTTTCATTGTATAAAGTCTCATCAAAATTATTCTAATAAAACACACTCTCATATAATTACATCCAACAACTTCCATAATTTCATGCACAAGTTTTTACATTTACCTTTACAAACTCTAACATTTACTAAATAACTTAAATATACATACAAAATAGCCCACAAATGATATACAAAACACATATTTGCATTAACACATGTTCATACAACCACATCCACAAACTTTCACAGTTTTATGCACAAGCTCCATCATATGCTTAAATATATTTATGCATGTAAGAGAGTTCAAAAGAAGTTAACATTTCTCCAAAAGTATATGAGTATTAATGGGGTGGAATAACAAACATCTCCTTCATCAACCAAACCGTTATTGATAATACATTTTTTGTAAGTAAATATTTTCTATTCAACTATTAATAGAATGAATGTACAAAGATGTCTGATATCCCAAATAGTCCAAATATCATAAAAAATTTCAAGCTGGACCCTAAAAAACCCATGTTTATGGTCATGCCCAATGAAGGAAATCGGGCCATGACTTAGACCAAAATTGTAACCAAACATGACTATAAACAACCATAAGTCTATGCAACTAATTAACAAGTAAGCTAGATAACCATACAAGATAAGCTTGAGCATTTGAAAAAAAAAACCCATACAGAGTTGAACTAAAACAAGCTAGGTTGTTATCAATCATATAAATGAGGCACCCGAGAAGCAGCTGAGGAGGTGTTGGCGTTGAGTCTTGCATCCATAGAACACCAGAAATCAACCCGTTGGTCTTTTTCGGCTACTCCCTCTCCCGAAATGAATGTCCATGTGTTCAACATGAGCGCTCTCTCATGGGAGTGGCATGTCAGACTAGACATGACATGCCGCCACCATAGCCACCCTATGGTCCTCGATCGTTCCAAGTGGCACCCAATCTGGGGATTGATAACACATTTATTATTACGTCGAAGGCATTATTTTAAGGGGAGGGTTCTCTCCTCCTTTCGTCGTTTGTCGAGAACCACTTACAACCAACTAAGTGTCCCTTCTCTTTAACCTATTACAATTTTCCACGTGTGATTTCACATAGTATGCACTAGGCCGTCAATGGGCATGGGCCCACATCCGTGTTGTTTGGACTGTCCTATTTGTAACGTTTATGTCTGATTGTTTGTTGTCGTTGAGCACACCATCGATGATATGCAGGGAACGATGGACGTTGATTCGGCTTTCACAGTTGACCTTATACACCCGACAAATACCTGCTCTCCCTCCAGGTCCAGTCATCATTATCTGTATCTGCGTGTATGTTCAGTTTCGAAGGCGGTTGTGTTGTTGGACGAGCATTATCCACTCTACAGATTTATAATTCTCATGGTTTGTATGTATTGATATGAATCCTGATAAGGAGAGTATAACAATTAATTCATCATGTTTTACATATTATTTCATGGCCAGGATTTTATAGATAAACAAGGTGAAATGGTGAAATGAATTGTATAATTTTTTAAAAATTATTTCATAACGACACAATGGCATAGAGGTTGATTTTATCTTTCATAATTCTAGAAAATAAATTTAATGCTTTTTCACCTATAATGTTTTAGTACATTATGATTTAATGAAACAAAGCTTATGTGTTTCAAAACATGTTTCCAATTACAAGTACAAGTAGAATTACATTTAGAAAACTCGCATTTATTTGAAATTGTGATCAAGAAATATAATTGTACCCATTGTACTGATTTAGTAGAAGTATGAGAACAAGAAATATGATGATGATGATGATGATGATGATGATGATGATTAATGTCCACTGAGACTAATTGGTCTATAAGACCTTAATAATAGTCCTTAAGAAAGTAAGAGATCACTTGGATTTCTTTATAATTGTTCATACAATATCATTTATCTTCACAAACAATAGTTTAATTTGTTATGTGACATATATATATTTAATTTAAATAATTTATTTTGATATGTTACACATAACTTATTTAATTAAAATTATGATACAATTGTTTATTAGTATAATTAAGAGTTAATTTTAAATTACTTTGTCTTTTTTATATCTTTGATATAATAAAAACAAAAATTGAAAATTTTAAAATTATTGGATTTTTTTTCCTTTATCATGTTCTACCCTTTTAATTCTTACATATAATATGAATTGAATTTGTGGATTTGTTTTTTATTCTCTTTTGAATATCCTCTACTTTTTTTGTAACATTGTGTTTTTGTCTAATGGTAGTTGAGTTTTGTAATGCTATGGTAATGTTCATGTTCCTTCGTGTGTGTATGTGTAGTGTAGTGGAGGGGTCACAAGGATAACAATAGTGCCATACATATGCCATCATATGTTGTGAGGAGATGTTATGTATTTGTACTTGGTTCTGTAGTTGTATTTAGAATGTTGAAACTTTTATCGTTTATGTGATTAAAGGTTTTTGAGTGGAGTGAGAATTGTATGATTGTTGGAATGGTGCAGTGCATAGAATTGGGAAACATAAGTAAAGGTAAACTTGGGCCAATAATAAATTCCATTAGCATTTGTATATTCAACATCCTAAAAGGATAAAGTTTTACTTGGGACACTAATGAATGTTACATGAGTAAATTTGAATAGTAAGAAAACAAAAAATATAATATCATCTTATCACCATATATTTATTATACATTTAGATAAGCACGCATAACACAAAAAAGTTTAGAGGGGAAACCATTACACAATCCTTTATATTCATTCCATAAGAAAAATCCATATATGACTCTTTATAACTCCATACAATTGTCAAGGGATTTAAACCCCAATCTCTTCTTCTTCCCTACAATCTCTAATACTAATATTTCAATACAAGGCTCAATTAAACAACCATCCAACCCACTTCCTATCATTTACATTCCTTTATATAAACTTTAGATCAATTACAATTAGTTACAACCTCCCACAACACAACTTTCCAACACGCATATAACAAGGTGCATTAATTCTAATTACATTGATAACTTTTGTCATGCAAATCAAAACAGGGTATGTAGCACACAACTGGGCACACTGACTAAACTCTACACGTGAAGAAAAACTATGCATGCAAAGCCTAACTGCGCACAATCTCTTCAAAACCATAATACAAGGCACCAATAGGTCCCCAAGAGGCCCCAACACTATGTCTGTCTCATCACTAAGATAACATAGCTTATCCCTACAAAATAAAATCCAATGAAGGAAGCTCTTGCTTAACTTGACCAATGAACTCGTTGAAGCCTTGGGTTAGATTGTCACAGGAAGTCATGAAATACTATATTTCTTTCTGAAATTGAGTACTTGATTCTATAGTTGCTTTCCCTTTTTCTTCTCAATCTCTAAAATATTTTTTTAGATCTCTAGCAGTCCTAAATGATCATGAATATTTGGAAAACATAGTCACTTAGGGGAAGAATAAGAAGACCCAACACTAACATATGAGCCTCACTATCAAATAAAATGGAATGGATAAGTGTATTCATGATTGTGTACCCATGTCAACTCATTTCAAAATACTGCGAGAAGGATCCCGTAAGAGCATAGGGTTGTATGGACCCTACTTAGTAAATAGGATTAGTCTTCCATCAGTGCACCATCAATGGAACCATTGGAAGGAATTAAATGAAAGTAAGACTTAATCTAAAGTAGGTAAAAACAAGTTCCACAACATATTTTGTGCTTTCATTTTTATTTAAAAAAGTATGTTTCATATAAGATTCTAGATTATTGCCCGCAGGGGTGTAGACCGATTGGCAAGTGCCGTGTAAATGGAAGGAACTATGTAAAATGAGGTCTCAAGGTCGATTCTCACCCCGATTTACCCGGAGGGCGTGCTTGCGGGCTGTGCGTTTCTCCCTAGGGGTTATAAGGCAGCCGACAGGATTCGACCCCGTGTCACGCGAGTACGATACTGCCGTTGTTACCGATTCCCCTAGTTACAAAAAAAAAAAAGATTCTAGATTATTGCATCAATATGTAGATTTTAGGAGTGAGAAGTCTCCAAGCCTTCTGATGCAAAAGTTTGTGCAACACTTTCTCATAAAGAAGGTGCTACGATCTACTTATTTTCCCCTATATTTAATCTCGTTATGAAACCTAAATTTGATTTTTTTTTTTTTTTTTTTATCTTTTGCCACTATTAATTTAAGGTATCGGGTCTTTCTTTCATGCAAGTTCAAGTAGTATCATTGAAAAACGTTGCTAGGTCATTGCTAGGCGAATGAAAATAATCAACAAAGTTAAAATGTAAAAAATCCATGCTCTCTTCCTCAAGATTATTTCTTAGAAGTTTTCAAATGATCAAACCCAATTATTTTACTTCGTTTCCCATCTCATTTTTGTTTCCAAATTAATGTGATTATATAACATGGCAAACGTCCTCTCATCATTGAATATCATAGAAAAGGTAAATAATTTCTTCACACAAGATGTGCTCTGAACAAAATATTATCAAGTAGTGAAACCTCTCTAATTTTCAATCTTATTTCTTTAATAGACTCATACTATGGAGAATTGGAAGCCTAATTTCAAGTGGTTGGGAGTCAAACAAAATCCTAAATCAAGTGGTTAGGAGTCAAAGACAACCCAAAATACAATGTCGGTACATTTCCATTTTGAAATTTAAAGTTCGACCTTGCTAATCATCATAAGAGATAATGATTTTATTCTTTTGGTATTTTACTATCTCTTAGAAAACGGTGGTAAGGAAAATATAGTTCAAAACTATGTTCTCGACAAATACAAACACAATGACTATCCCCAAAGAAAAGTGTGTTCGTCCACTAAACAAGGATGGGTTTGAAAATTTATATAGCACCAAAGGCTCCTCTGTATGTAGCCTCTATGACCAAGGTGTACAAGCATATTCAAAGCCATGTGCAATCCCATCCCAGTTTATTGACACAAAGACTCTATCATTCCCATGTTGGGCATGGCCACCTCAACCTCTAGGGTATTGATAAGATAATTCTCACAAAGCCTTGGAAAATAAAGGCAATGATTTTGTTGTTGTAAAAGGCCAAATCTTCTTCATGTTTAAAGCCTTCAAATATAACCAAGCCAAGTTTTATGTTGAGAAACAAGTATTCGTCCATAAGTTTTTTCTTTGGCCTATTCTGCAAGTTCCATTTACAACAACAATTCTTAACCAATATCTACTCTACTTAAGGTTTCAACCATGCAAACAATCATCTCAATAGGCATCAAGATTGATACAATCATCTTAAGGTTTGAAGTAACAAATTTATTTTCCCTATACTACCATAATGAAGGTAATAATCCATTTTCTCTTTCTCTTTCAAAAATAAAAAAGAAAGGTGTTGTATTGATTAATATTGTTTTATGGCAGCCATGGACCAAAATTTCATGCACTGCATGAATGCCTGGAAGTCAGGGTAATTGTAATTGGTTATCTTTGCAATGGTGAACACAACTTCAACTTCATCTCTAGTCCATTTTGGTCATGAGCCCAATGACTCAATTACTAAAGTGACATGAAAACAAAACCATAACAATGACGTTTTTTTAGGGGAACGGTTCCTCTACAACTTTTCATCATCTATCATAGACATATCTAAGGCTTCCATTTGTCCTCCCTATATTGTCTATCAATTGTGTATCTAAGGCTTCCATCTGTCCTAGAATTAATGTCGCCTAGTCAATGGGATTTTAGAACGTTGTGAAAATTCTCCATGGACAAAAGATATGACTTATTTGGCATGATTGGATCCCTATACTTGCTCAAGATTTGCATTGAAATGAGATAGTATGAGGAGGAAGTAAGAAAAATTGTGAAGTATTGAGGAAGGATCAATGAGTGTGAATATTTGTAAGGTTTAAGCCATCCAAGAAGTGTGTGTTGTGTGCACGCATACAAATTCCTTTCTCTATGTATGTTGCCAAATTTGGAAATGAAATAATATCAAGGAAATCTATGACGAGGGAAATTGAAAACAACAAGGCTATACTAGCAGGTTTCTATATGCAACAAAAGGAGTAAATAATAAATACTACCAGGTATTGAAGTCGAAACATGATTTCAATTATACAAAGTTGTTTTTATATAATCACAACATGCCATCATTACGAGACAAGCAAAGTTTGAGCTAGACTCAAATTTTATTAATTTCATTGTTTTTTTTAGTTAATTCTATTTTTCTAACGATCATGTTTTCTAGCTGCCTTTCATACGAATGCACTGACTACTTATAATTGTGACCAACTGCACTTACCACATGGTTGGGTGTCATCGTATTTATTCATGCTACCTTGTCGTACAAATGGATGTTATATTTTTCATCGTTGAAATATTGACACTACCTTGTCGTACAAATGGATGTAATATTCTTCATCGATGACATGTTTTCAGTACCTAACCTTTAATTAGGCAAATAGATTGCATCTTCGTTTTTCAGATTGTGTAGCCATGTTGAAGTAGGGCTTACTTGGATGGTTAATCACAAGAGACCGCAAGGCTTCATCATTGAACCATGTCAACCAAGTTTTTTTTTGGGGAAAAACCCTTTCGCCTCTTTTCACCACCTATACTATGGTTTGATGGTTTTTTTTTAAACTTAAGAAGAGTTAAGTAACTATAAAGGAAAGACCATGTCCATTGAATATATAGACACTATAGTTTAATTTTTTATTTTTAAAGTTAATAAGAGTTAAGTAACTATTAAAGGGAAGACTATGTCCATTGAATATATACACTTCAAAAATAGCACATAAAAAAAGTGAGTAATAACAATGCAATCCAGTAAAAAATTAATAAATCTTTTGAAACATATGCAGTGTGAGTGTGCCTTATGTTCCGCGTTTTCTTCCATGCTTTGGGGTATGTTAGTTATTATTATCTTTAATGAAATATACCTTGAAGGTCCAATTCAAGCATATAAAATATTTAAATTTTATGAGACCCTTAGTGTCGCCATAGTAGATCTCCTTTTGTCGAAAAGGGCAAGAGCGGTTTCTATTACAATCCATTTTATTTTATTCTGTAATGACCATCCATTCCCTGCAAACAAATTATATAGTAGTTGTTGGTGGGATGACCTGAAGGATTCTGATGGAATGCTGCTCTGCTTCCTTGCTCCCTATTCTCCATGCCCGTTTCCACACATCGTTTGTTAGTACCAGTCTTGACCAAAGACTACTACATTCCTTCATGCGGCTTTCGTCTCGCCACGGCGCCTCACTATCCACAGCAGCAGGATTAGAACCTCCGACCTGTCAAACGCAGCCTCAGAAGGCAGAAATTTATACCACTCTCCAACATAAAGTCTCTTCCGAATTGGAAGTGAAACGAAGCAAATTCATTGCTGTGGCAGCTCCCATCCGTGACGAAGAAGGTGCACATGCTTTCTTGTCCGAGGTATTTTGGCATTTATATTCCAGTGCTTCTTGTTTTACGAGAGTGTCTGTGCTCCTTGTTCCATGTGGCGTTTCGTTGTTCGTATATAGTTCTGAATTTATTATGCTGTCACGTCTTCAGCATGACGAAACATGATGAACTCCAAAATTTGCGTTCAAGCTTTTAGTATAGACAGAATATTTGCTTGAAGCAGATGAATTTACTATTAGTTTTTGTTTAATCCAGAATTCCACCCTGTCTGTCAATTAGAGCCTTTGTTGAGGGTTTGTGACATGGTATTGGCTGACAAGTTAACTAGTCCAATTTATTGTACCATTCAAAATTTCTGATTCCCTACTCATGTATCCTAATTTTGTTTTTTTAACTGGCTTCCTCTTGAGTCTTATCACAATGAGGCTAGTGTGCCCAATTTAGATTTAGCTGTGAGTGGGGGTATATCTTTTTTTTTTTAACTAGGTTCCTCTTATCACAATGAGGTTAACATGCCCAGATTTATCATTGTGGGGAACCATTAGAACTGTTCAATTTGGTTACCTTCAGCCAGGATTTGCACCTGGCCACAACCGCTGTTGCATGTGTTGGCACACATCCACAAGTGCAAGCACAAGCACTAGCTTGTCACTTGGTGAGACTTGAACCTTGGTGGGGGCTATATTAGCTACCCACTTTCACTGACCCGTCAAGTTGTTGTTGACATTGTTGGTTGTGGAGCCTGATTATCTTCCTGATTTAGAAGTCTTTTACTTTCAGCTGTGTTTATACCTCATGAAGTATTTACACCCCAGAAGTATGTACACTCTTCCACGCGGGGGAGTGCAGAGGGGGGTATCCCCTCTGCGGGGTCCGGGGGGGCTATCCCGACGGTTGGGGGCAAAGCCCCCGATGCAAAAATTGCCTTGTAAAAGTATATTGGAATTTCATTGTAAATCTGGACCGTTCATTATAAGGTCGCAGATCTAACGATAGAGATTATGTTAGGGTTTTTTTCCCTAGAAGGCAACCCTCTTTTATGAGGGAAATGTATTGTGGCTATGCAGGTTGGCGAGTATTGTATTCTGAGAGAGGAGATTGTGAGAGAAAGAAGAGGAAGTTACAACGGGTTTTGCTGTAGGTTGTATCCCTTCATTTGCTGGATAATAATAAAGAAAGGACCTGGCAATTTCTCTGGTGGACGTAGCCCACACTGGGTGAACCACGTAAATCTGTGTCTCTCTTGTATTGTGTATCTTCTGTGTTTTGTTTCCGCATTTGTTTTATTTTATTGCTTCGCGGTCCTGTTTTTCTAACAGACATGTATCCTAATTTTGTAATAGGTATGTCTAGCAATGTTGGGAGTTTCGACAATTCTGTCTTTTGCATTTACAAGCAAAATCCACCTTGTTTATATTGATGTTAAACACTAAATGATATCCTCATTGGATGATGTTACCATTGAATTAAAAATTGGCTCACGATCACTACCCCAATGCTTAGACATAGGTTTAATAGGCAACAATTGGTTTAGTAATGCACAACCATTCACAATATGTGTAGGTCTAAGAGGCAACTAGGTCATGGTTGTTGTACAATCCTTGCAATTCCTTGCTATTAGAGCGCTTTTGCACATCGACATGAAATATATGTATATTTTTTTGAAGAGATTCCAGTCAAGGGCGGGAATTGCACTTGTGGACTTGTGAAAGCAAATCTTGGTTTAGTGGTCGTGATTGAGGGGATCTAATTTGCCAAATTTTCCTAGGGATCGAACTTGGCCCCATCCATTTGAGATGACTCCTTTAGAAGCAAATTGACCCACGAGGGGCAAGCATGTCGCAAACACGAATTGAACTTGTTTGGGACTGATAACAACACTTCGTGTTGACCACCCATGCTAAACTCCATTGTTTGGCATGAAAGCTTGACTATTAGCTAATTTGCAATAGTATTTTTATTGTTTGCCACAATAGCCATTGCTTGCTAAAGGGCATTGGATTTTACCTATAATATTCAACAAAATCAATAACTTGGATTGTGCAAGTTTGATATGTGCCCTTCTATTATGGAGGGGGTTAGGTTTAAAAAGAGAACCCAAATAGCAATTTCCCTCAGTTGTGTCGATAACATAAGAAATGCATTGATCCCCCCCAGACAAGATATTGACGGGTTTTTGCCTCACCCCAAAGTTCAAACAATAGGACAGAGATGCATGCATGAGTTGAGGTGAGTCCATAGTGTTAAGGTCCTACCCTAACTCCCTTAATTAATGGTATAGGTTTTTATAGGTTGTTACTTAATGTATTGTGGCCATATCTGTTAAATAAGGCCCATTATGGTAGTTAGAGTGTTTGATCAATAAATGTAAGGTGGCCTCATTAAAGTAGGTCCAATAGTTAGTTATTGTTGCCTCATTAATGAAGGCTCACTAGGTGGTTAGGGTTTTGGTCAGTCAGTGGCTATTTATAGTAGTATAATATGCGATTGGGAGCCAATTGATTAATATTGTATTGGAGCTCTACTCAATTGGAGGTTTCCCCCTTGAAAAGCCAAGTGAACATTGCTTCTTATTCAGAATATCAATAAAGGTTTGCCTACTGTTGTTGCTTCATTACTCTGGTTCTGTTCTATTTGCTTTTTTGTAGTTAAATTTTTGTCTATATTGCTTAAGGAACACCACAACTGGTATTAGAGCTCTTTCCTGTGCCAACACTCCCTTGAATTTTAGTTTTCTTTTTAGGCTAGAGTAGATTCATGTTCTGACGTCTTTAAACATAGGGATTTGTCGTTCAACCGGTAAAACTGCGGTTGGGAAAACATACATGCAGAGAAATACAAGTGGAGTCACTTGGTTGGACACCCTTGTACATCTCCGTTGGTACCCCTTTGAGTAGTATAGCATTAGACTAAATTTCCCTACAGATTCGATCTTCCATGTACCCTTGGGTATATCAGAAGCCCCTTAGGTGCACCTGAAACCAACTTTACATAAACCTATTGGGTGTCTTATTGCTATAGTACATTGAGAACAACACTCGTGGAGATCATTCTCTCATACCTAGGAATCGAGTAGTATGGCTAAGGGTACGGTCTAGCCTCCTTAGTGCCACAAGAGATTCGATCGAGTACTATTGTTGGAAACCCGTCACTGTATCAGAGAGCTATAGCACTTGACACCCCTCTACCCTTAGGACCTTGCAAACCCTAGGCCTCTGCAAAATGTTAGCTTTCAAGGTTACTTTGAAAGTGTTTACACCATGTTTGGGGTGCTTCATGAGATTTGGGGTACATGGTGTATGTTTAGCCCCTAGATGGTTCAAGATGGATTGGTGCATGGAAGATGGTTCATGATGGATTTGCATAGTTGAGATAGCTTGCTCGGTGGATGCTGGCTTGGTATTCTTCCCTTCATTGGAGTTCTCTTGATAGTTTGGTGGATGCCCTTCATGATGGCCACATGGAGACTTCACTTGCTTGGGGAATGCCCTACTTGAGAGGAGGAGTGTTGTGCATCTTGGAGGAGGGCATCAAGACCTAGATCGCATGGATTTGCTTGGATTCTTGTTCGGAGGCTTGGAGTTGGCTTGGGGATGCTTGGGCTGCGACAATGTTCTTTCAGGGGGCAACTGTCCCAGTGGAGTACATTGCTTAGGAGGATGGAAGGAGTTTGTGGAGGCTTGTGACATAGGCATGTGTACTTACCTTGTCTAGCTACATTATCTTGGAGCCCTTATTGTGCATGACATCACCTTGGTGCATGACATGTGCACTTTGGAGTGGAGCACTTCACTTGTGTTGGCCTACAAGTGCTCATTGTAGGTTACTTGTAAGGGCTTGGGCCTGTTATCCCCATTTTGTGGGATAACTAAGGAGATGATGTCTCGAGGCCCTCAAGTTGCAGATATGGAGTGCTGAGAGATCACATGACCAACAATGTCCACATGCACATACAGAAGCCCGCTCTATCACCACATTCTGATCCATTGTGAGCGCATCCACCACACCAGTTAGCTTCTGGAAGGCAGATGGGTCTTGCTCCATGCGGTACAAGTCAGGTATTGTGGCAGGTAATCACCCTAATATTTGAGGCATTTAAACATGTTGTATTTAAACTGCTTTTGATTATAGAACGCTTGCTTGGACATTTTTCTTTGGACCCTGTTTCATCTTGGTGAGTGTCATAGATTTCCTAGTAAGTGGCCAACCTTTGGGGAAGGTTTGTGACTAGGGGTCCCTTAAGGGGTTGTCGTACCATTCCCGACCATACTTACAACTTTCCGCTCATTACATTCACATCACATTGCCCTCTTCTAGGCCCTTTGACTTTAGTGACCCAAGAAGGGCATGTACCACAATTCATGTGAAGGAGCTGAAGGCCCAGAGGGATTGATGTTGGCTAAAAAGATAAAAGCCTAAATATAGACCTTCCAGATGCTTTGCATAGGGATCCCCGAGAAAGAAATGAAACACTTCTCTATAAAAAATGGGGGACCCACAAAAAATAAATAATAGTGAATGCTTAAGGGGTTAGTTGGAGCATGGGAGGTCTCATCACCAACTGACCTATCATGATCATGGGTATTTAGTGGTATGGCATTACCATCATCTCGTCACCAAGCCAGGGTAGTGGCTCTCAGTTACACAATTGAGAGAAAGGGGGTCTCATCACGAGCAAACCTTTTCATTTCCGCGAGGTATTTGTGAATGACACTGTCATTATTTGGACACCAAGCCAGGACAATGGCCTTCAACTTGTTCCTTAAAACATGAAAGAAATAAAGAATGGAAAGAAGGTGGGTTTGGAAAAAGTGCATCACAAACGAAGGTGCCACACACCCTTTACAAAGGCACCCATAAATGAGATAATATGAGCCCTTGTATGTCATGAAACTCATTGACCTATGAAGTCTAGATCCCTTTCCACCTCATCACCCATTACATAACCTTGATAGGCCATCCTTAGGAGCATCCCCTACTTGAGGGTTTTGGTCTACCCAATAGGACTTTTATGACACCCCTCCCATACTTAAACTTGGTCAATTGTATAGGGTCTTTGAGCATTTGTTTAATTTGATGAATTAGTTTTGATGCACATGCTTAGTGCCTTGCTTATTAGATGTGGTTTACACTTGTCATGATATCTTTGGAGGGCGTACCCTTTTGTTTTGCAGGACCTTGCTTGGTGGACAATTTTGGGAGAAGAATCCTAGCTTGGGTTTCCATGGGGCAAGAAGCTCACAGGTTGGATGCTATAGGGCCGCACATTGGATCACAGAGACATGCCTTTGGAGGCTTACATGGCATCATGGAGGATCTTACTCAACCCCTATTACCCAAATGACTTGCCTAGGAGAGACAAAATGTCATTTTTTGAGGCTTGACGTCATGCTTGAGGGGGTTTGGTGGTGATGGAGTTATTGCACATTTACACTTGGCATGATTTGATCGGAGGAGGCATGGATTGACCCTAGCACATGAAGAGGAGGTTCAAGGAGCCCCAACGACCACTTTCTTCTTCTCTAACGACTTAGCACAAGTGTCAAAACGTCCCTTAAAGGGGTGACGTCATCTTGTTTTAGGGTTTTCCTTGTGCAAATTTAAAATTTAGTTAAATTATTTATTATTATTTGGTTCAAGGGTAAAATAAGGGTTGTTGACCCCTTATCTTATGTTTTACCCTTGCTAAGTGGACAAACTATGTTTTAAGACTTTTGTATAAATGGAGATCATGTGAATCTCATTTCATAACATAGCTTTCCCTTGTGGAGAAGGATGTTGAAATATTGTAACTGCAAAGAGTATTCTATTTATTATTGAGTTATTATTCATTTGATCAATCCCCTTTTGTGGATTGATCATGTCGGGCATTGTAATTGACCAAATCCCCTTTTGCTGATTGGTCAAACCCTAATTGTATTATGCAAATTAAGAAGTCGGCTCCCAGGCCTAATTAAAGTGGTTTTAACCACTAAGAAGACAAGTTGGCCCTGCCTAGTGAAGAGACACCTTTCCAGCCTGCCAACTTGTATAAATAAAGGAAGCCAACGCCTCATTAACTCACTCACTCATTCACTCATCAAGTGCGCAAGTTTGGAGAGTTGTAGTTGGGAGAAGAAGGAAGAGAGAGGCGCATTGCTCAGTGTTGGATATTCTCTAGTATTTTGGTTTATTGTCTTGGCATTGTATTGGCTATCTATATTAAGGAAGTTTTGCTGGGTTTTCTCCCCCATGAGGGTTTCCCAGGATAAATTCTGTGTATTTTGTGATTGTGTTTCTCTCAATGATCCTACCTATGCTATTGTTATCTAGTAAATTGAAAAGAAACCTAATAATAGCTCAAAACTTAACATGGTATCAGAGCTAAGCTAATGAGAGCACCTTTCACTGGATAAACAAAAACGTCATTGTTGCCGTATAAGAAAATTAGGGCTTTTTGTTGGAGAGAAATTTTTGCCTAAAAACCATCTAGAAAAGTGCGCCCTACCCTAGTGAAGTTTTTGGTAGCTTGAGCGCACCTTTTCAATGGATAGAGCCTACGGAAAGTCAAACCTTAGTTTTTGATTGGTACTAGAAAACCAGAAGTACCAGAAAACTAGAAAAACCAGGATATACCAGAACCAGTACCAGAAGTACCAGTCCAGAGTTCCGCAAGCTCAATTTCAAGGGGTAAAATTTGGATCTTCAGAAATCTGATTGCACCAGCTTACTCGCCTCAACTCAACGCATCTAGCCCTTGGATCAGAATTTCAAAATTTGAAGTTTGAAAAATTAGGGTTTTCTCACAAAATCCTAAGTTACAGTTAAAGTACCAGTTGCAGTTACAACTGCAGTTCTAGTTGCAGTGAAAGATTTTGTAAAGTGTTGGCCAACCTTAAAGCTGAAACACCTCTGAAGTTTTGAAGGTTTGTTACCTATCACCGCTGCTATCGGATGGTACCACCACTCGCCCATACTATCAGAGGTATGTACTTACATATGTTTCAACTATATTATTCTAAGGGGTACTTGCAGGAGAAGGGATCTCCTATCATAGATCCAGAAGGATCTCAGATCAACATACTCAAAAGACTATTGCATCCCAGGTTTGATTATCTTGATATGCATCTATTTGTTATGACATTATTTTGACCTTACAAACATCTAGGTGGTATGTTGAAATCATACTAACCATTGGTCAAAATTATCAAGGCCGATTAAAGTTGAATTTATAGAGCTTATTCTCTAACTTAGATTTCTGTCAAGATAACATATTGTCTTAGTATAGAAGACAGGTTAAAGAAAGCACTTGTCATCTTGAGTGAAGGAGACTTGAAAGAAAAGCAACACACTCATTCTTGAGGATAGAACTCCAGGTTCCAGGTTTGATTGATTAAGTTGATAAGATGCAAAGCTGTACATCACAAGTTGATAACTACCCCTTTACAAGTAAACACTATAGTTGTGGTAGCAGTCTTTGAAAAGTATTATACTTGGTAGCATGTGAGCATATTGAGATAAATGCTTAATGTAACCATTTACCAGAGACAACTAACATCTCCTCTAGGAGAAACTTCTTGTGTTGGTTCTAGGTTACCTTGGATGAATGTTTGATCACAGCACTAGAAGTGGGTTGATCTCATTTCGTATTGTATTTCTTACTTTTGATCTTTGTTTCAGATAGGTCACAAGTGAAAGCTCTAAAGGAGCTACTGTGACAATTATTCGTGCTATTGTTTTATTTACTATTATCAAAAGAGTATTATTCTTTCTTCTTGTTTTGTTGACCTTGTTTCAGGTCATAGGTGATAACCCTAAGGAAGCTATAGTGAAGGTTGTAGAAGGCAACAGGTTAGATGAGACATGAAGTAGACTATGTCCATAACCATATACATTCATGTACCAAAGAAGATGAAGAAGAAGCTATCTTTTGAAATCCAGAGTATCTCATCTGGAGATTGATTGTAAGGAGCAGAAGGCTCCAAAGATGACCGAACATTAGAACAAGAGTTCAGTAGACTTGTTCAAAGGATAATGAAGCCATCTTGACAGGAAGCAGAATTCACTTGAAGTCTGCCTCAACTTTTCATATTTAGACTTGGTATTCAACACCAAGTATACCCCATAAGAGATGATGAAGTCCTTGTAGACTCAGAAGAAATCGAGAGTAAGCCTGATCTCAGAAAGGATCAGATGAAGAAACAACTTCCAGGACTGGGAGACAGATGCCATGAGAAGACTAGATTGTAGCTTAATAAACTTCTAGGAGATATGAAATCTCCTGGAAAGATTCCCTTGTTTCAGTGATAGAGAAGGAAGTCAGTCAGAAAGACTAGTATATGGATTTTTTTGTCAGACTAGAAGAGAAGTCAGTATTGACTTCCAAAATTGATCTAACAGATCAAGCATGTTGCAGTTGTACAAAGCCTGATGTGTGTCCAGAGGATTCTCCCACCAAGAGGGAGAAGACTATGACGAGACACTTACTCCAGAAATTGAAGAAATAGTTCCAGTATTCATGAAGACAACCAGAACAACCATGATTCATATATAGTATGAGATGCAGGGGGAGCAATCCTCATATTTAAAATTGAGTGGCAATTGGTGTAGTACATTGGTCGGGCCATGGAGACATGACTACACTAGCAGATAGAGTTATGTCCATGAAAGAAGAAGAGCTACCTTCAGTATCAGTTATATAGCCACTCTTAGTTTTAGATGAAGCTGTTGTCGTGATAGAATAGAGGCGTTAAAGATTTCAGCAGCCACAATGAGAATGAAGTAGTCATTCTCAAGCTTCAGAGCAGCTGCAGGTGCAGAGTCCCAGTTCCATAAGGAACAGTTGCAGAAAGAGGAGAGGACATACTCTCAGGCAGTGAGACAGATAGTGCTTTGCAGAGACCACATAGAGCTAGCACATGATTGTGCAAATTGAGTTGCAGCTGAGCAAGATTGGTACAATGTAATGAGAAAATTTGGTCTGAAGTTGAAGATAGAAAGACTTAGGTCTGCAGGTTGAAGAAGGCTCTGTACAGGTTGAAGCAAGCTCCTAGAGCTTGATATGGCAGAATTGACAGTTTCCTGATGAGCTTGGGCTTTACCAAGAGTAAAGCTGATTCTAACCTTTACCTCAAAGTTATGAATGATGAGCCAATGATGTTGATATGTAAATGATGTATTCTTGACAAGATGAAGAAAAGCTCATCACAGATTGCAGAAGAAGCTCGCTACAGAGTTTGATAAAAGACCTAATACACTATTTGTTAGGTCTTGAAGTTTGGCAGAGCCCAAAGAAGATCTTCCTTAACCAAGGGAAGTATTCCGTAGAAATAGTAAAGAGGTTTGATATGTTGGAGTGTAAATCCATGAATACACCCATGGAAACAAAGTTGAAGCTCCTGGTTGATACTTTGTCAGAGTTGGTTGATGCTACTCTGTATAGACAGATTATTGGTTTGGTGATGTATCTGACGAATACCAGGCCAAAAATATGTTTTGCCTTGAGTCAGTATCTGGTAGAACCCATACGTGTTCACCTTGATGATGCAAAACATGTGATGAGATACCTTAAGGGTACATTGGATTTTGGTCTCTGCTATACTAGAGATCATGACTTTAGATTGTATGGATATACTGATTTGGGTTGAGCTGGAAGTGTTTCTGATAGAAAGAGCACTTCAAGATGTTGTTTCAGTCTAAGGTCAACCATGATTTCATGGCAGAGTAGGGAGCAATCTAGCATTGCTCCTAGCACGGCAGAAGCGAAATACATTGTTACATGTTTCGTCAGATTGTGAAGCCATATGGCTTCAGATGTTGTTGATAGATCTATTTGATCTGGAGATGGAAGCCACTGTGATCCTATGTGATAACTAGAGCTGTATAAAGATGATGTATTCCATGATGAGTTGAAGCACATAAAGATCCGATATCATTACATTCATGAGATGGTGCAGAGAGGAGCCTTAAAGCTCCAATATGTTGGCACAAATGAGCAGGTTGCAGATCAAGCCTCTGTCTCGTGTAAAGTTTAAATAATTTCGAGACAAGTTTGGTATAGTCCGAAAGGACCTCCCTCAAAAAGGGGAGTAGTGCTGATGATCCTATGGTATCCCGACCAATAGCGGGTAGCTCAGTTAGGATTTTATATCCTAGGGGAATGATCATCCCTGAACAGATCCCGAAGGTCCGCAAGGACGGGCTGTCAGAGTACTTGTGCATGTATATGCTAGCTTTGGTTAGTTGTGGTAGCTCCGTTAGGATTTTTGTAATCCTAGGGAATCTTATGATTCCTGGGCAGATCCCGAAGGTCCGGTAAGGACGGTCTGTCAGAGTACCACGTGGTAGCTCCGTTAGGATTTTATATCCTAGGGAATCGTATGATTCCTGGGCAGCTCCTTAGGGACTGCCAGAGTACCACAAAATATTGTTGCACCTGCCTCATTCTGTTGCATATGATGTTGATGTTATGCCAACCTTGTGCTAAATATTTCCAGCTTCGTGCTAATGTTATTGTGATGCCAGCCTCGTGCTGAAGATTTCCAGCTTCGTGATGATGTTGTTGTGATTCCAGCCTCGTGCTGAAGATTTCCATCTTCGTGCTGATGTTGTTGAGATGCCAGCTTCGTGCTGAAGATTTCCAGCTTCGTGTTGATGTTGTTGAGATGCTAGCTTCGTGTTGAAGATTTCCAGCCTAGTGCTGATGTTGATGTTGCTCCAGCCTTCGTGCTGTGATGCTGTTGTTGTTGATGTTGTATCAACCTCGTGCTGTTATTGATGATGATGATGTATTTGTGTTATACTAACTGATGTTGATGCAGATGATGATGATGCCACTTCAACTTCTTGCTGAAGATGATGATGCCACTTCAGCTTGTCACTGAAGATGTTGATGATATAACTTTAGCCTCATGCTAAAGAAGAAAATGATGTTACTTTAGCCTCACGCTAAAGATGATGATGATGTTACTCTAGCCTCATGCTAATAAGGATGATGATGCTACTCCAGCTCCATGCTGTGAACGATGATGATGAGAAATAACTTTCGATGATTTATAGATGTGCCAATCAATGTTCCAGATGTTGTTGATGTTGCTGCCCTCTCTCTCTCTCCTGATGATGTTGTATTGAGCTGTGTCTGCAAAATACCCTTCTTGTTAAGGGGGAGTGTTGAAATGTTGTAACTGCAAAGAGTATTCTATTTATTATTGAGTTATTATTCATCTGATCAATCCCCTTTTGTGGATTGATCATGTCGGGCATTGTAATTGACCAAATCCCCTTTTGCGGATTGGTCAAACCCTAATTGTATTATGCAAATTAAGAAGTCGCCCCCCAGGCCTAATTAAAGTGGTTTTAACCACTAAGAAGACAAGTCGGCCTTGCCTAGTGAAGAGACACCTTTCCAGCGCCTGCCAGCTTGTATAAATAAAGGAAGCCAACGCCTCATTAACTCACTCACTCATTTGCTCATCAAGTGCGCAAGTTTGGAGAGCTGCATTTGGGAGAAGAAGGAAGAGAGAGGCACATTGCTCAGTGTTGGATATTCTCTAGTATTTTGGTTTATTATCTTGGCATTGTATTGACTATCTATATTAAGGAAGTTTTGCTGGGTTTTCTCCCCCATGAGGGTTTCCCAGGATAAATGCTGTGTATCTTGTGATTGTTTTTCTCTCAGTGATCCTACCTATGCTATTGTTATCTAGTAAATTGAAAAGAAACCTAATAATAGCTCAAAACTTAACAAAGGATACTTAGTTGAAATTTTTGCTATTCTTGGAGCAATTCATCTCTCTTTTACAATTGTTATGGTTCTCTTGCTATTGATGGATAAAAGTGGTGCGCTACACTTGGAGGCTTTTTCTTATGCTTATGAATGGAATTTTCTCGGTCACTTAGGGTTTGAATCTTGCTTCTATTTGGAATTGGTAAGGAAATTCTGCATTTATTGTCTAAAATTCTTGCTTCTTCCATGATTGTTAGTGGATGAACCCTTGGAGGATTTTAAGGGCATACACCCTCCCCAAGATTCATTTATTTGCTTGTGAAAGGTCATTAATTTCAAGGTTGCTTGGAGAACTACAAGGACGTACACCCTCCAAGTTCACCTTTGTTTGTTCTCACAAATCCTAGGGAGTTAAAAGGCTTACACCCCTAGGTTCTTTAAGCTCATATATCCAAGGTTATATTGTTGCTTAAGGTTTTGCTAAGAGAAGTAAAAGGGCTTACACCCTCTTAGTATTTCCTAGTGGACCTAGCTTGCCTTGGGGAGTAAAAGAATTTACACCCCCAAGGACTTAGCCTAGTCTTCACTCTCTTTGACTCCACAACCCAATAGTAAGGCACTAATCATTTTTAATTTGCATTGGAGAAATAAAATTGTTGCATTGCGATACGTGACAACATGAGGAATCAACTTGTTCAAATTGCTTTCTTTCCTTGATTTTCTAGGCTTGCTATTGCCCCTAGGGCGTCTCAATTGGCTAAGTGTTTCTTATTGCTGTTACAAACTTATGCTACAGCTATTAGGGCTGCAACAAACTCTCTCTTTCAAGCTCAATTTCTCACTCTTTTACCGTTGGAAATAGTTGGAAAGTTTCTATTGTTAATCTACTTGATGTTGGCTATTGTTGGGCAATCTTTTGGCTATTTTCTTGGGGTCAAAGTTGCTGCTGTAGCAAATCACTGCTACAGCCACTTGGCTGTCATAAATATACTCTGAAAACTTTTCTTTACAACCATCTAAATCGCACTAAAATTGTGCTAAAGTGTTGAGAACTTATCTACATGTTTTAAGCTTCATAACTCAACTAATCTTTGATGCTTTAAGTGGTTTGATCTGCAGTAGTTACTTGATTTCATTGCTGATATATATTTCTGTTTACTGCTGCAATTAGGGACAACAAGCTTAATTTGCTTGTCCACCTAACATATATTGCAAATAGTGGGTTTTTCTTATGTCTCGGGCAGGTACAAACACTCTCAGTAGGTACCCAAGGACTTGGAAACCTTAAACCTCTCCCGAGACTCATTCTCAAGCCTTCTTCCATTTAGTAACTTGACCTATAGGGGCTTCCATTCATACATCTCACTTTCCATCTCTTTTCCCCCCTAGGGTCAACGATACCCCCCCTTGTGTCGGATTCTTCCTTCACAAAAGCGAGGGAGGGTTTATCTGAGGTGAAAGTGGGTAAACTCTTCCACTGTTATCGCCATCCAGTAGATTGGGTTGGGTTTTTCCCAACCTACCGTTTGCGCGATAACATTTTGGCACTATTGCCGGGTATGATTTTGAATCCTCTTCCGAACCCTAACGACACTTTGGCAAGCTATCCCAAAGCCTTTTTCCCTAGCTTTTTGACAACTCCACCTAAAGGACGTTCCCTTTCCACCCTTGGTGAGCTCTTCTTGAAGCTCATTTGGCGACTCCACCTTCCCAGAAACTACCTTTTCTTGTCTCCCCCTTTCCATCCTTTGATGAGCCTTGATCTCATCTCCCGACTCCATTGAGGTGTTTTTTCAGTCAATGGAAATATGGCAACATGGATGAACCCTCATCCAGAACTTGTTATGCCTCGAAGAGGGCACTTTTACAGATGGAAAAGGAAAAGGCTGCCAATAAAGCTGCCGAGGAAATGATGAATTGTATAAAAGAGTTATTTCCTGCCAAAGAACTAGCCCTTGAAAATGAAGAATTGCTCGAAGGACAGACATATGAAGAAAATTACCAAGAAGATCCTGATGAATTTTCTCATGTTGAAGATTCAGATGATACATTTGAAGAAGACAAAGCGCTCATATTTGCCCTTCCACTTGATGAAGACGTCCATGCCTCTACTCCTCTTGCACACGAAGACAAAGAGATGGTCATTTTTAGTCACGCTGATAGTCTTATGAAAGAACCTTTAGATATGGTTAATGCACATATAGACACTTTCATACAGACTGGTAGACGCAGGTGGGATTTTGGTCGTCTCATTTTTGATAGAGACCCCATTTACGACATTGAGGGTAGCGCTCATGAAAAGGGGTTTGAGTTGTCATCTTCAGAGGACTACTTTTCATGCATATATGATTCATATGTTTGGGATCCTGATGATGACATGATTACAGATTTATTCGAGGACTCTTAACCACCTTTGTCCTCAATTTTGGAATACCAGGACATGGCCATCTCAAAATGATCAGAGGCTCACTCTACAAAGAGAAAGTATTTTCATTTTGAATATTTCTACAGGGATTCACAGATGAAGAGGTTGTGTTTTTCTTTCTCTAGACCTGAGCCTGTTCCTTACCTCATCCGAGCCTGTCCCTTACCTCATCCCTTCTTTCCAGGGAAATCATGAGGCTTTCTTGGGACCTCTTATATCTTCTTGGTCTTCAGGAAGTAGCGATCATGTTGATGAGGATGAAGATGAGCCATCGTCTACATATAGTAGCCCTCTTCAGAGATTGATTGATCAGGCTTGTGGTTACACTTGCAGGCAGGATGATTAGGCTGATGGTTTCTATTTCCAAAAGGATTTCCTCCCTCCCACCCATCTCCATGAGTTTCATTTTACGATTGATTATATATCTATTTATGCTCATGATCATTTTGTGTTGGACTTATCTTTGTTGTTTCACATGATTAAGCACAGGGGGAGATACTTTGATGAGATGATCAACTGGTTGCACTGGTTGTATGACTTCACCTGACATCATCTATCGCTTGATCTTCAGGGCCCCAAGGTCCCCAGGTAAGCCGGTAGGTCATCTTGCTTTCCTTGCATTTGCATCTTGATTGCTCATATTAGTTTAGATGCATTTCATATTTCATTTTGCTCTACTTGCATATTGATTTCATGCTTAGTTTAGAAATTTTTGGAAAGATTCTAAAATTTTCTTTTCTAGATTAGCTTCATTTTTGGTTTTGATGTATATGGACGGAGGGTGATAGAATGGTGAACCACCCTAGATTTTACAGTTTTTTGTTTCAGTGTAGGCATATGTCTACCAGGAGATGCTACGGTTTTCATGCACTCTACGGGGAGCACATGTCCCCAAGTTGGAGCCAAATGTTATCCCCATTTTGTGGGATAACTAAGGAGATGATGTCTCGAGGCCCTCAGGTTGCAGAGATGGAGTGTCGAGAGACCACATGACTAGCAGTGTCCACTTGCACATACAGAAGCCCGCTCTATCACCACATTCTGATCCATTGTCAGAGCATCCACCACACCAACTAGCTTCTGGAAGGCACGTGGGTCTTGCTCCATGCGATACAAGTCAGGTATAGTCGCAGGTAATCACCCTAATATTTGAGGCATTTAAGCATGTTGTATTTAAGTTGCTTTTGATTATAGAACGCCTGCTCGGACATTATGCTTTGGAACCTGTTTCATCTTGGTGAGTGTCATAGATTTCCTAGTAAGTGGCCAACCTTTGGGGAAGGTTTGTAACTAGGGGTCCCTTAAGGGATTGTCGTACCATTTCCGACCATACTGACCACTTTCTGCTCATTACATTCCCATCATATTACCCTCTTCTAGGTTCTTTGACTTTAGTGACCCAAGAAGGGTATGTACATCATTTCATGGGAAGAAGGGGCTGAAGGCCCAGAGGGATTGATGTTGGCTAAAAAGATAAAAGCCTAAATATAGACCTTCCAGATGCTTCGCCCAGGGATCCCCGAGAAAGCAATGAAACGCTTCTCTATAAGAAATGGGGGACCCACAAAAAATAAATAATAGTGAATGCTTAAGGGGTTAGTTGGAGGATGGGAGGTCTCATCACGAGCCGACCTATCATGATCATGGGTATTTAGTGGTATGACATTACCATCATCTGGTCACCAAGCCAGGGTAGTGGCTCTCAGTGACACAATTGAGAGAAAGGGGGTCTCATCACGAGCGAGCCTTCTCATTTCCGCGAGGTATATGTGAATGACACTGTCATTATCTGGACACCAAGCAAGGACAATGACCTTCAACTTGTTCCATAAAACATGAAAGAAATAAAGAATGGCAAGAAGATGGGCTTAGAAAAAGTGCATCGCAAACAAAGGTGCCACACACCCTCTACAAAGGCACTCATAAATGAGATAATACGAGCCCTTGTATGCCATGAAACTCATTGACCTATGAAGTCTAGATCCCTTTCCACCTCATCACCCATTAGATAACCTTGATAGGCTATCCTTGGGAGCATCCCCTACTTGAGGGTTTTGGTCTACCTAATAGGACTTTTATGACACCCCTCCCATACTTAAACTTGGTCAATTGTATAGGGTTTTTGAGCATTTGTTTAATTTGATGAAGTAGTTTTGATGCACATTCTTAGGTGCCTTGCTTATTAGATGTGGTTTACACTTGTCATGATATCTTTGGAGGGCGTACCCTTTTGTTTCGCGGGACCTTGCTTGGTGGCCAGTTTTGGGAGAAGAAGCCTAGCTTGGGTTTCCATGGGGCAAGAAGCCCACAGGTTGGATGTTGTAGGCCTGCACATCGGATCACAGAGACATGCCTTTGGAGGCTTACATGGCATCAAGGAGGATCTTACCCAGCCCCTATTACCCAAACGATGAGCCAAGGAGAGGCAAAACGTCATTTTTTGAGGCTTGACTTCATGCTTGAGGAGGTTTGGTGGTGATGGAGTTATTACACATTTACACTTGGCATGATTTGACCGGAGGAGGCAGGGATTGACCTTAGCACATGAAGAGGAGGCTCAAGGAGCCCCAACGACCTCTTTCTTCTTCTCTAACGACTTAGCACAAGTGTCAAAACGTCCTCTAAAGGGGTGACATCATCTTGTTTTAGGGTTTTCCTTGTGCAAATTTAAAATTTAGTTGAATTATTTATTATTATTTGGTTCAAGGGGTAAGATAAGGGTTGTTGACCCCTTATCTTATATTTTACCCTTGCTAAGTGGACAAACTATGTTTTAATAATTTTGTATAAATGGAGATCATGTGAATCTCATTTCATAACATAGCTCTCCCTTGTGGAGAAGAATACTTAGCTGAAATTTTCGCTATTCTTGGAGCAATTCATCTCTCTTTTGCAATTGTTATGGTTTTCTCTTTCTATTGATGGATAAAAGTGGTGCGCTACACTTGGAGGCTTTTTCTTATGCTTATGAATGGAAGTTTCTTGGTCACTTAGGGTTTGAATCTTGCTTCTATTTGGAATTGGTAAGGAAATTCTGCATTTATTGTTTAAAATTCTTGCTTCTTCCATGATCGTTAGTGGATGAACCCTTGGAGGAGTATAAGGACATACAACCTCCCCAAGATTCATTTATTTGCTTGTGAAAGGTCATTAATTTTAAGGTTGCTTGGAGAACTACAAGGACGTACACCCTCCAAGTTTACCTTTGTTTGTTCTCACAAACCCTAGGGAGTAAATGTAATGTCCCCACTTTGGGACATCATCACAGTGCAGAGGGTTATGATGACCAGAGTAGCCAGATGGAGGTTATAGCGAGTACAGGAGTTATTGAGAGGCATTGTGGGGTCCAACTTGCATTGCTCATCATATTCCATCATTATGAGCCATTCCGCACAGGTTGGCTTTGGTTCCATTGCATTCCGACGATTTCCATGATTTTGACTATTTTGAGCTATAAGTCAATGAA
>ML787981.1:380229-391348 GCA_009831015.1 Picea engelmannii
AACCCTAGAGGACGATTCGGTGGTGAAAGATTCCACCTAGCTTGTCCCAAGCTTGGTCTCGGAGATGCAATACTCTCCCACACCATTCTAGTTTCAGATCTACTCAGTTGCAGGGGGATTCTACATCAGTTTCATGTGCAGATGGAGAGAGGGCGCACCAGTTGAGGGTTTCCAGCAGGAGGGGCGCACCATCCTTGGAGAGAGATTCGTTGTAGGAGATTGGCAGGGTTTCTGGAGATTCCATCACTTGGGTTCTTCTTGCAGTGTCTTCATCATCATTCCTAGTGCTTTCTGAGAGAGTTTCATGGTTCGGATTATTTCTTAGAGCAGTGGGACGAATTGAAGAGAAGGAGGGCGTTTTTGAGATTCAGATCTAGTCAGTTTGGAGGAGTTACACTTCAGATCTGACCCTGAGACTTCACCTAGTGACTTGCAGTGTCCTGATCTATATTTCTGGAGAGTTTCAGAGCATTTGGAGGCCTCCTTCAGCAGGGCCGAATTATCTAGGGCTTCAGTCATCCAGTGGGACGCACCATTCAGTGGAGGATTTCAGATCTACAGGGTTTGAGAGTGGATTTGGAGATTTGGACACCTGGGTTGTCCTTACAGCTGCCGATCTATCAGTTGGCATATTTCTTAGGGTGATTGGACACCTTTGACAGCAGGGCCGAAATATTGAGGAGCTTCAGCACTGCAGCAGGGCGTGGCACCTTCCAGCTTGAGGGGTTTGGACGTGGCATTGGTCTTCATTTCTTATCCAGCCTTTGGAGGCTTGTTTTGTATTGTCGGGAGCATTTTGTAGCAGCTCTATTATCTATCTTCTTGGCCATCTGTTGAGCATTCCAGATCGNCATCTTCATTGTAGCAGGTTTCTTTATTTTATGAATAAAGCAGTTTGAGATGTTTTGGCTTGTCTATCCTATTGCATATGGTTGAGGTATGTTCTATGGTTGTCACTTCTTGTTATTTGCTGTATACACACATATAAACACATTAGTAAAGCCTAAGGCCGAAATCAATGGCCATTTAGCAAGTAAACTCATCTAAACAAGTAGGACAACAAAGTGTTTGACGAAATACCTCACTCAGAAAAAGTTTTAAAAAGACACCAAAACAATGATGATCCTTGCATAATGGCTTGGGATCATTACAGTAAAAGAGCTTACACCCCTAGGTTCTTTGTGGATCAAGCTCATATATCCAAGGTTATATTGTTACTTAAGGTTTTGCTAAGAGAAGTAAAAGGGATTACACCCTCTTAGCATTTCCTAGTGGACCTAGCTTGCCTTGGGGAGTAAAAGAATTTACACCCCCAAGGACATAGCCTAGTCTTCACTCTCTTTGACTCCACAATCCAATAGTAAGGCACTGATCATTTTTAATTTGCATTGGAGAAATAAAATTGTTGCATTGGGATACGTGAAAACACGAAGGAATCAACTTGTTCAAATTGCTTTATTTCCTTGATGTTCTAGGCTTGCTATTGCCCCTAGGGCATTCCAATTGGCTAAGTGTATTGCTGTTACAAATTTATGCTACAGCCATTAGGGCTGCAACAAACTCTCTCTCTTTCAAGCTCAATTTCTCACTCTTTTACCGTTGGAAATAGTTGGAAAGTTGCTACTGTTAATCTACTTGATGTTGGCTAGTGTTGGGCAATCTTTTGGCTATTTTCTTGGGGTCAAAGTTGCTTCTGTAGAAGATCGCTACAGCCACTTGGCTGTCATAAATATACTCTGAAAACTTGTCTTTACAGCCATCTAAATCCCACTTAAATTGTGCTAAAGTGTTGAGAACTTATCTACATATTTTAAGCTTCATAACTCAACTAATCTTTGATGCTTTAAGTGGTTTGATCCGCAGTAGTTACTTGATTTCATTGCTGATATATATTTCTGTTTACTGTTGCAATTAGGGACAACAAGCTTAACTTGCTTGTCCACCTATCATTTACAACAAACAGTTGGTGTTTCTTGTGTCTCGGGTAGGTAAAAACACTCTCAGTAGGTACCCAAGGACTTGGAAACCTTAAACCTCTCCCGAGACTCATTCTCAAGCCTTCTTCCATCTAGTAACTTAACCTATAGGGGCTTCCATTCATACATCTCACTTTCCATCTCTTTTCCCCTTTAGGGTCACCGAAATTTTCCCCTTGAGGTGATCTTATCATCTCTAAAGTGACGGGAATACCTGCCTACGGTGACAGTGGGTAGGTGTTCTCATAGTTGTCGCCATTTGGTGGTTGGGTTGGGCTTTTCCCAACCTATAACTTGTGTGATAACATGGCCCACATTGTATTTTTGGCCTCCCTTACCGCTCATATATATAGAGGAAGGAGAGATTTCTTTCATTCATCATCATCATCAAACTCTTCTCTTTGTACTTGTCTTCTTGTAGTGATTCGTTAGAGTTCACGAGTTCATGAGGAGACCCTAGGAGAAGTTATGGAAGGGAAAGAGGATGTCTTGGTTTGGAGTTTGCTCTTGTGACTAGGGTTTACTCTTGTGGAGGAGACGTTGGAGATGATCATGTATCATATACCATTCTTTCACTCACTTTTATTCACTCTTGTGATGAGATGTGACCTAGAGAGGAGTGCACACTAGTCCTCTCGCTCAGTCTTCTCCTGTACTTGATCTCTCTCTCTCTCTCTATTTTGAGTCACTAGGGTTTCTTGGTCTTCTTGGAGCATCTTGGAGGTCTAGGGTTAGGGTTTATCCCTTGGAGATTGGAGATTAGGATTTTGTGATAAAACTTTATAACCCTAGGGTACCTTTGTTGAAGAAGAAGAAGAGAAGAGGACGTGTTGCCTTGGAGGATGTGTTGGAGTGATTCTTGCATATTGGAGCTCCTTGGTTGAGCTACGATTTTCGTATTTTCCCTAGCTAGGGTTTTGGAGTACTAGTGAACTTGTACTAGCCTTGAGAGAAGGCTATGTATGTACATGTACTTTATCTTGAGCATATAAATGAAGTTTTCAGCTGTCCAAAACTTGTGCATTTTCCAGATTTGATTTTCAGCCATATATGTTCTTCATGTATTGTTATTTACAACTATATATGTTTTGATGATTCAACACAAGTAAGAGGACAATTATTAAGTGATTTAACATCTTCATTGAGGAATCTAAAGGGCTGTTTTGTTGTTGCTATACTTGCTATTGTACTATTGTAAAAGATAATTTGCAGATCTGGTTTTTGTGGGATAAGTTCTCCTACAAGTTTGGAACTTATCCAAGTTGTTTGGTATCTTTTTTCCTTGGATTGCCTAGAAGTTTGGATTGTTTGGAAGTGAAATATTGTATTCTTTCCACTGCTGTTTTATACACTATTTCATAACATCCCTAAGGATGAAAATTCACAGGGTTAAGATCAGGGATACCTCTAGTCAAAGAGGTGAAATTTCTGTTTTGCATTAAAACTCAATTCGGGCAGAAATTTTACACAAAACGAGCAACCTAAAAAACAATTTTGCTAGAATATCAAGAATTTGGAAATTTTGTTAGCATAGTAATAATTGGACAAGAGTAATACTCCTACAAGAGTTAAAAAGAAGAGTTTGGGGCCAACCAACATTGTTACGAGAGACCTATTTCAAAAACTTCCTTGTGCAATGCCGATCACAGTGTTATATCTCTCCGATAACTTTTTTTTGTGGGCCCGACAATATAGTTGTCTGTGACTTATCTCAAGAGTCCCCACTTGTGATATTGATCGCATTGATATAACTCTTAGGTGACCTTTTAGGTTGTCCCCACCCCCACGGTCCCATGATCCACACTAGAAACATGTCAGTGATGGATAACCTTAAGCAAGTGGTACAAACTAGCCAGACAATGGACCAACTCTAATCCCACATGACCGCTGTAGATGGACAATCTCCCTTTGTTTCGATAAAATTGAGAAGCTTGAGGGTAAGCATGATGATGGTGATGGTTTCACAGGTGAAGGCTCTCATAAAGGTAAACACATTGATGATGAAGATTTTAGAGGTGAAGGCTTCTGCAATGGCAACCCCTTTTCTGACTGTTCCCCCAATATGTTGACTTGATTACCTAAGGTTGACCCTCAATATGTTGACTTGATAACCTAAGGTTGACCCCCAATATGTTGACTTGATAACCTAAGGTTGATCTAAATAAGTTTTATGGATCAGATCCAATCGGTTGGGTTGACCAAATGGAACACTTCTTTTCTCTCCATGTTATAGAGGATGACTTGATGAAACCCCGAATAGGATTTCTATATCTAGATAGGGAATGTTGGCAGTGGTGGCAATGGCATAAAAAAACCTCTCCAGGATACATTGCATGGAAACAATATGTGAAATCTTTCTTTACTTGCTTTGTAAGGGATACTAAGTTTGTGGGATAGCTTCCCAAGTTGTGTCAAACATGCACGGTGGAAGAATATATTGATTCTTTAGAGTGCTTGGCAATCAAAATTGAAAATTTAACTGATGAATTTTTAAAGCAATGCTTTATCGGTGGTCTCAAAGAGGAGATAAAAGTCCACGTCGAGATGAATCATCTAGCTACTTGGTGTTAAATTATGAGTTTGATTTTAAATTGCTGATATGTTCTTTAATTTCTGCAATACTTAGCTTAATATAATTCATAAACCAGAACAACAATAACCATAGATTTACCAACATGAAAATTCACAGCACATGTACCCTGGGGAAACCCTATACAAGGAGAAAAACTACAACAAACAATCTCCTTTTATTGCAAATATAAAGTATGATCACTTACAAAAAATCCACCATGAAATTCTGCTCTTAAAGAGCTTGCCAAAACTACTTTGACCTGACTGTATGACCTGTAGAATACTGAGAAATCTTGCTGATATATTTTCCTGATATAGACCAACACTGATGGAAGAAGTATGCGCTGCCTGGGTGCTACTTCACTGTCTTTTCTGGACTGATATACACCAGCACTGTTGGTGTATGTTTGCTGCCTTCTAAGACTGATATACACTGCCCTGATATGCACCTTCTTATTCTGATATATACCAGCACAGTAAACACACTTGCTGCCTTCTACTCTTTCACCCTCACGCTGCAAAACATGATATGAAGAATGAGGGTCGACCTCTGCATATAAAAGCGTGCAAAGGAGGAAGGAGAAGGCTCGAAATAGAAGCTTGTTTGCATGTTTGTCATAACTCGACTTTACACTTCAGCTCGAACTAGAGTTTGGACATGCGACTTTACTTAAATCGAATTTAGAACTTGACTTGAGACTTTAGTTAGAAATATAACTCGCCCTTGTGGCTTGGCAATGCATGGTATGCAACTCGACCTTGACTGGACATGCATGCGAATTAACTCAGCAATGTACAACTTATGCAACTATGCAACTTTGTGCAACTTATGCAACTCGACTTTTACAACTTGACCTTTTACAACTTGAGTTTAACAACTCATTCAACTTGACTCTTATACATGGCAATTCAAATTTCTTCATGGTGGATAGTGTTACACGTACCAACGCACTAGATCAATACATTTACATCATTTGCAATATAAGGAAGATTGTTTGTTTCTAGCTCATAGGAATCTTACGTTCAACCTAACTTTTGCTAGATGCCTTGACTTTTGCTCATGGCTCACAAGGCTTGACTAGGCTCACAAAGGTTGTACGTTCCCCTTGACTTTTGCACTAGTCTATCTATGCTCACAGAGGTTGTACGTTCTCCCTGACTTTTGCACTAGACTGTCTATGCTCACAGAGGTTGTACGTTCCCCCTGACTTTTGCATTAGACTTACATCTTGGCTCACAAGATCACATAGCATCTCGTTTGTCCCGACTTTTGGTTTGACTCACAGAGGTTGTACGTTCCCCCTGACTTTTGTCAATACCTCACAAGACTAGTTGATTTTCAAAATCTCCCTGGCTAGCCTCAGGGTGGCCCATATGGCCTCTCATTAGAGAATTACTGCCGATGCTGCCAATTTTAACACACCCTCTCAGCGAGGGAGTCATTCTCAGCGACACCAAGCTTACCTCTCAGCTGCACAAACTGTCTCAATGGCAATGGCTTGGTCAGGATATTAGCTACCTGGTCGCTTGTGGCTATGTGCTGTAGCTTTACAGTTTTTCTCTGGACCAAGTCTCGAATGTAGTGGTACTTCATGTCAATATGTTTTGACGTGTCGTGAAATACCGGGTTCTCTGTCAGTTTTATGCAACTTTGATTATCACAGTGAACCACTGTTGTCTCGAGCTTGTCACCAAACAACCCAGAAACCAATTTTCTGAGCCATACTGCTTCCTTGCTAGCATCACTTGCTACAATGTACTCAGCCTATGTTGTACTTTGTGTAATGGATCCCCGTTTCCTACTTGACCAAGAGATCATAGCGGATCCTAAACTGAAGCAGTATCCGAAAGTACTATTCCGGTCCACTGGGCTTCTTGCCTAGTCAACATCTGCATACCCATGCAGAAATAAACCTCCACTGGATGTATATCTCAGACCATAGGTAATGGTCCCTCTGAGATATCTCAAGATGTGCTTTGTTGCCACCCAGTGTCTCTATCTCGGTTCAACCATGAACTGACTCATTGCAATCACTGTGTAGCATATATATGGCCTGGTATGGATCATATACATCAATGATCCAATTAGCTGCCTATACATGGTGGGATCCACCAGATCTGAACCTGTATCTGAATCATGTAGCTTCCTCAGGTTGGTAATCATCGGAGTAGACATGGATTTACAATCCATCATACCAAACCTCTTTAACACATCCATTGTGTATATTCCTTATGCCAGAAATATCTCACCCTGTCTTTGCCACACTTCCAACCCTAGGAATTAATGCATCAAGCCTAAGTCTTTCATCTCGAATTATGAGATTAGCTCCCTCTTACACCAAGCTATTAGCCCTTCATCTCTTGTCAGAAAGAGATCATCAACATACATGATTAGTATAACAGGCTGGTTCCCTCTTACCTTGAAGTATAGATTCACATCAACATCACTTTTCTGAAAGCCCAGGCTTTTAAAAAAGCTATCAATACTGTCATACCAAACTCTGGGAGCCTGCTTAAGACCATACGAGGCCTTCCTTAGCTTGCATACATGAGTGTCTTTGTTATGCAGTACAAAACCATCTGGTTGTTCCACAAAGACCTCCTGTTCAATCTTTCCATTCAAGAATGTTGTTTTTACATCCATCTGATGTAACTTCCAACCAAGAACTGAAGCAAATGCAATAATAACTCGAATGGAGGTATACCTGGCTACAGGGGCAAAAGTCTCATCATAGTCAATTCCTTCTTTTTGAGTGAAGCCTCTGGCTACAAATCTTTCCATTCAAGAATGTTGTTTTTACATCCATCTGATGTAACTTCCAACCAAGAACTGAAGCAAATGCAATAATAACTCGAATGGAGGTATACCTGGCTACAGGGGCAAAAGTCTCATCATAGTCAATTCCTTCTTTTTGAGTGAAGCCTCTGGCTACAAATCTTTCTTTGAACTTTTCCACACTCCCATTGGCTGCATGTTTCATCTTATAGATCCATTTGGAAGAGACCACTGATTTGTCCTTTGGCCTCGGCACAATGTCTCAGACATTGTTCTTTAGAATAGACATGTATTCCTCAAGCATGGCATCCTTCCATACTTTTAATTTATCTGCTTCTTCAAATGAAGAAGGTTCGGCATCACTGATGCTCCTCATCAGTGCAACATAGCCTCCAAACCTGTGAGGCCTCTTACTTTCCCTAAAAGTTCCTTTGGGAGCAACTATCTTTTCTGCTTCCTGCACTGTTTCTTTAAGCCATCCTAGCTTCCTTTTGTTTGGGGATTCTTCAAGAGTTCTTTCCAACTCTTCAACAGGTTCTAGGGGCTCATCACTTGGCCCTTCATGAGGTTCCTCCCTCTGATCATCTGCCTCTTCACTTTCAGAAGAGGGTGAAGCTGATTGAACTGCTTCTGATTCCTGCTGTAGCTCTCTAGATTTCTTCAATGCAACTTCCTCATGGAAAGTCACATCCCTGCTTACCTCTATCTTCCTCTGACTTGGAACATAAATCATGTAAGCCTCGGAGTTCTTGTTGTACCCCACAAAAACCCCTTTCTTGCCCGAGGGTTCCATCTTTGTCCTCTTCTCCTTAAGGACATGAATATATACATGACATCCAAATATCCTTAGATGCCCTACTTCAGGTTTGATCCCCAAGAAGACTTCTTCAGGAGTCTTGTCCTTCAAGATAGCATGTGGACACCTGTTCTAAATATACACGACAGTGGAGGTAGCTTCTTCCCATAAAGAATTTGGTAGATCTTGGTCAAACATCATGGTTTTCATTGCCTCACAAATTGTCCTGTTTTTCCTCTCAGCAACACCATTTTGCTGAGGGTTATATGGCACAGTCAACTGTCTCTTGATTCCTGCTTCCTTGCAGAAATCCTCAAACTGGAGAGATTCAAACTCTCCTCCATTGTCTGTTCTGAGGGTTCTGACGTGTTTCCCTGTCTGCTTTTCAATAAAGGCTTTATACTCTTTGAACTTATCAAATGTGTCACTTTTTGCTTTAAGGAAATAGATCCAACATTTTCTTGAGTAATCATCAATAAAAATGACATAATACAAACAACCACTGAGTGAGGGAGATGACATGGGACCACATACATCAGAATGAACTAGATCTAAGATGCCCTAAGCTTTGCTGTCACTGCTAGGAAATGCTTTCTTTATATTTTTACCTAGCATGCATTCTTTACACATTTCATTTTTACTAAGAGAAATAGAGGGCATGCAACATACCATATTCTGTAGATCTAGAAGTGCTTTGTAATGAAGATGTCCGAGTCTTTTGTGCCACAACTCGTTGGAGCTGGTCGCATCATGAGCGAATGCATGAATTGACTGTCCTGTCACAATGTATAGTCCTCCTCTGTTGTACTCAAGTGGCTACCTTTAGCCCACAAAAGTGCCTTCCTGTCCTTGAAGATCACCCAATATCCCTTGTCCTCAAGGGTTGCAACTGATAGTAGATTCTTCCTGAGCCCTGGAACATATAATACTTCATCAATATGAAGCCTAGCGCCAGATTCCAGTTTGAAGGAGATAGAGCCTACTCCTATCTTGTAACATTTGTCATCCCCAAGCTCAACCCACTCTGCAAAATATCTTGTCTTGAAATCTGAGAGGATCTCCTTGTACCCTGTCATGTGCTTGGATGCACCACTGTATACTAACCAAGTTTTCGGCCCTGTGATAACTGTACTGGATAAAGCATAAACCAAATAATATTCTTTTCTATTTTCTCTTTCATTAGAGGGACTTTTCTAATTTCTTTTGGATTCATCATCCTCAACAGTTGAGGCATGATGTTTCCTTTTCCTTGGATTTTTCTTCCTATACCAGCAATCACTAGCAAAATGACCCAACTTATTTTAACTAAAGCATTTAATCTTTAGATGTATCAATATTCTTTCCTTTGAACATACCTTTGTTGTTTGACTTCTTCTGAGAGCCTTTCTGGAAAGTGACCTTCTTCTTTCCCTTGAATCTTGATGCTAATGCCGAATGCTCTTCTTTGGTTGGCTCGCACCTGGTAGCAATGCGACTCTCCTCTTGGAGACAATCATGCCATAACCTCTCAAACATGGGTTGAATCTCTCTCCCACTTACACTGGATAAGAAAGTCTCCCATGAAGAAGGAAGACCATTAAATATGGCCTGCATTAGTCATCATCATCCACTGTGACATCTGTGACCAAAAGTTGATCTTTGATTTGGGCTATCCTGGAACAAAAAGATGCTACTGATTCACCTTTCTCCATCTTCAAATACTTAAGCTTGTGCTTAAGTGTCCTCTTTTGACTTGGTGCCTGCTTCACATACAGATTTACCAAGGTATCCATATAGTCCTTGGCAGTCATTAACGAAGTCATTGTTGGCATTATACTGTCTTTGACCGAGTTAAAGATAATTCGCTTGGCGTTTGCTTGACTTTTCCTGAAGGCTGCTCTCCTTGCATTAGAGGTGGGTTTCTCCATCACTGTAGTCACATACTGCTCAAGATCATGCTCTTGCAATATATTCATTATCCTGAGCTTCCACACATTGAAGTTGGAAGCCCCTTTGAGCCCATCCTCGGTCCTGACAGAAATGGAGGATGCTATAGACCTCACACTGAAAACTTGATCAAGCTGGCTTGGATCTGTGTGTACCCTGCTGCTGCACTTCAACAAGCTTATTCACACCCTAAGCTCTGATACCATGTTAAATTATGAGTTTGATTTTAAATTGCTGATATGTTCTTTAATTTCTGCAATACTTAGCTTAATATAATTCATAAACCAGAACAATAATAACCATAGATTTACTAGCATGAAAATTCACAACACATGTACCCTGGGGAAACCCTATACAAGGAGAAAAACCCCAACAAACAATCTCCTTTTATTGCAAATATAAAGTATGATCACTTACAAAAAATCCACCATGAAATTCTTCTCTTAAAGAGATTGCCAAAACTACTTTGACTTGATTGTATGACCTATAGAATACTGAGAAATCTTGCTGATATATTTTCCTGTTATAGACCAACACTGATGGAAGAAGTATGCGGTCCGGGTGCTACTTCGCTGTCTTTTCTGGACTGATATACACCAGCACTGTTGTTGTGTGTTTGCTGCCTTCTAAGACTGATATACGCTGCCCTGATATGCGCCTTCTTATTCTGATATATACCAGCACAATGAACACACTTGCTGCCTTCTACTCTTTCACCCTCATGCTGCAAAACATGATATGAAGAATGAGGGTCGACCTCTGCATATAAAGGCATGGAGAGGAGGAAGGAGAGGGCTCGAAATAGAAGCTTGTTTGCATCTTTGTCATAACTTGACTTTACACTTTAGCTCTGTTATCCCCGTTTTCTAGGGATAACTAGGAGATCATGTCTCGAGGTCCACAGGTCCTAGACATGGAGTACCGAGAGCAGGATTGACTTGAGCATGGCCCTGGAGGGCCCATCCTTCTTCTTCTTCGCCAGACTTGTCCTGTTAGCAGCAGCAGCTTCCATCACCATCGGCTTGGACCTGCATCAGAGAAGACTCTTGCTCCATGAGGTAATTGGTCCAAGGT
>ML787981.1:412189-437315 GCA_009831015.1 Picea engelmannii
GCCTCGGAATTTGAAATGAAAGACCTTGGCCTAATGCATTATTTCTTAGGTCTTGAGGTATGGCAGAGTCCTGAGAGGATCTTCCTTAACCAAGGGAAGTACACGGTCGAAATCTTAAAGAGATTCGACATGTTGGAATGCAAACCCATGAATACACCCATGGAAGCGAAGCTGAAGCTGCTGGTCGATACTTCGTCAAAATTGATTGATGCCACACTGTATAGACAGATTATTGGATCGCTGATGTACCTGACGAACACCAGACCAGACATTTGTTTTGCCGTGAACACCTTGAGTCAGTTTCTGGTAGAACCCAGACGTGTTCACCTAGTGGCTGCAAAACATGTGATGAGGTACCTTAAAGGTACAATAGATTATGGTCTCAGCTATGATGGAGATCATGATTTCACATTGAGTGGATATACTGATGCAGATTGGGCAGGAAGTGTTTCTGACAGGAAAAACACTCCAGGATGCTGTTTCAGTTTGGAATCAGCTATAATCTCGTGGTAGAGTAGGAAGCAATCTAGCATTGCTCTCAGCACAGTGGAAGCATAATACATTGCTGCATGTTCTGCCAGTTGCGAAGCTATATGGCTTCGAAAGTTGCTGATCGGCCTATTTGACTTAGAGATGAGAGCAACCTTGATTCTATGTGACAACCAGAGATGCATAAAGATGACAGAGGTTCCTGTATTCCACGACAGGTCAAATCACATAGAGATCCGTTATCATTACATCCGTGACATGGTACAAAGAGGAGCCTTGAAGCTCCAGTACATTAGCACGGATGAACAGGTTGCTGATGTGTTGACCAAGCCCCTATCTCGTGTGAAGTTTGAGTACTTCCGAGATAAGGTTGGCATAGTCCTAAAGGACCTTCCTCGAAAGGGGGAGTAGATGTGATGTTCCTTGCTTCTGACCTAGCTGTCAGACGTAAAGCAAGATGAGATGTGTTCCTTGCTTCTGACCTAGCTATCAGACGTAAAGAAAGATGTGATGTTCCTTGCTTCTGACCTAGCTGTTAGACGTAAAGCAAGATGAGATGTGTTCCTTGCTTCTGACCTAGCTGTCAGACGTAAAGCAAGATGAGATGTGTTCCTTGCTTCTGACCGAGTTGTCAGACGTAAAGCAAGATGAGATGTGTACCTTGCTTCTGATCGAGTTGTCAGACGTAAAACAAGATGAGATGTGTACCTTGCTTCTGACCGAGTTGTCAGACGTAAAGCAAGATGAGATGTGTTCCTTGCTTCTGACCAAGTTGTCAGACGTAAAGCAAGATGAGATGTGTACCTTGCTTTTGACCGAGCTATCAGACGTAAAGCAAGATGAGATGTGTACCTTGCTTCTGACCTAGTTGTCAGACGTAAAGCAAGATGATGTGATGAGACTAGCACTGAGCTTTCGGCTGGATAGCTGTGACGTAAAGCCAGTCTAGTATCCTGCTTTCGACTGGATGGTTGTGACGTAAAGCAGGACGAGTATCTTGCTTCCAGCTTGAGTGCTGTGACGTAAAGCAAGACGATGAGATGAGACTAGTATTGTGCTTCCAGCTTGATAGCTGTGACGTAAAACCAGTCTAGTATCTTGCTTCTAGCTTGAGTGTTGTGACGTAAAGCAAGACATTGAGATGAGACAAGTACTGAGCTTCCAGCTTGACAACTGTGACGTAAAGCCAGTCTTGTATTATGATGAGACAACCTTGTGCTGTGATGATGATGATGTATCGGTTTTTATACTAATACATATTGATGCAGATGATGATGGCATTCCTTGAGAATGACGATGCTGCCGATGAAGAAAACTTCTGATGATTTATAGATACGCCAGTCAATGTTCTAAGATGATATTGATGATGCTGTCCTCTCACTTACCTGATGCTATTGATGATGCCGTCCTCTCTCTCTCGCATGATACCGCTGAAGAATACCCTTCTTGTTAAGGGGGAGTGTTGAAATAATGTAATTGCAAAGAGTATTCTTTTTATTATTGATATATTATTCATAGGATCAATCCCCATTGTGGATTGATCATGTCGGTTATTGTAACAGGACCAAATCCCCTTTTGCGGATTGGTCAAAAGACAATTGTAATAGGCAGAATAAGAAGTCGGCCCCAACAGACATTAAAAAAGATCAGAAATATAATAAAGGTGGGTTTACCCACCCAGTTTGAGAAGTCGGCCCTGCCAGTGAAGAGACACTTCACACGTGCCAGACTTGTATAAATAAAGGAGGCTAGTGCCTCACTTAGACACAACTCACTTGCTCAGTTTGAGAGACAAGTTGAGATCTGCTATCGGAGAAGAAGGAGAGAGAGAGTGGCGCATATCTAGGAGAGGACTTTCTGTATTAGCATAAAAGATCTCTTGGCATTGTATTGGCTATTTATATTAAGGAAGTTTTGCTGGGTTTTCTTCCCCTAGAGGGTTTCCCAGGATAAATGCTGTGTCTCTTGTGATTGTGTATTTCTCAGTGATCTTGGATTATGCTATTGTTATCTAATGAAATGCAAACATCTATAATAATGGCTTAAACATTAACAAGTAGAAGAAGTTGAAATCGAAAATCGAAGACCAAAGTCAAATCTTTAGTGACTAGCAGTTGAGAGGGAACCGATTTTAATATCCACCATCAAGTAAAATGTTTACAAGTTGAGTTTAATAGTCACCAACAATGGAGACATGTGGAGGTCGATTTAAGACATTCATGAAAAGGTAAAAATGTACTGAAGTTGATCTGGCATCCGACAATGAAAATAAAATCTGGGCAAGTTGCTTTCAAAGAACTGCCTGTACCGACCACCTCGCACATTTTCTGGGGAAACGGCCTGCGTGTCGGCTAATTGGGCATGTTTTGCACAAAACCCATGTAGAATTTTAAAATTCGTTTCCAGCACTCCAAAATCTTCGTATGAAGTAAATGTCTAATTTTGTGTACGAAAATCAATTAATAAAATAACCATTTGTGTTAATTAAATGAAGGGGTGCAATGTTTCATTACTAAAAGACACAATGGTTCAACCTTGTACCTTTTGGAAAGTATATAAGTAGACAGACAAGGTGAAAGGAAAGTGTCTCTGTGGGTTTACATAGAAGATCTAAAGGCATAGCAGAGCCCAAGGAAGAAATACAAGATACTTATGTAACGAGGGTGGAAGGGTGGAGCAAGGCAGGATTAATGTCCTTTACTGATTAAAGTTTGAAGACAGGGACTTGGTGCTTCCTAGGGTAGAAACCTTGAACAAGGAGATTGTTGTCTCCCAATCATTATTGTAACTTGTATAATTGTATTGATTTTATATTCAAGTTTACTATTGTTGATCAATTGTTGTTAATAAGTTAAAATTATTAAAAGTTTAAATAATTAACCAATACTGATTCATCCCCCCTCTCAGTATTGACCAAGTTTCCAACAGGTATCCCTAGTAGGATTACTAAAGCTAAGCAATGAGGCACAAGGTGAAGAGAGCAACTTCAATAAACTAATGTATTTGGTATTTTTAGGATATAAAAGAGGTGATGGGAAGAAATAGAGATTAGTGCCAAATCGAACAAGGACAAAGGAGTCGAGGGGAATCTAAAGGGGCTTATGGGGTTAAGAAGAAAACCCGTCTTCAAAATTGGTTTGTTTTATCTATGGATTAAGATGAGGAGACTTGGGCTAATGATTCAATAGTCTCCTATCTAATCAAGATGAAAATTAACTAAGACCCTACAAGAAGGGGTCCTAAAAGGAGCATTTTCACTAACAAAATCAACTATAGCTTGATAAATGTAGTCAATACCCTTGCTAGGGTTCCTAATGGATAAACAAAGCAAGGAATGAAATACTTACCAAACTAACAAAGGAAGAAGGAGAGGAATTACCCCAATGGTAGACTTTACCCTTCAATGGATCGATCTTGTTCAGTGTTGTCGACATCGTGTCAGTGAAAATATCGCCAAGGGTCAGGAAAAGTAAATATTGGCAACATTGGGGAAAATATTGGAAAATGTTGGCAAAATTAAAAAAATACAAAAATATTATTTTTTTTTCAAAATTTTAAACATCTAAAGCTACAACAACATCAAATAAATGCATTGCCACATAAATATGAAAAAGAACTGATATATAAGATGTATAAGATGTCTAGTAATACATCACACATCAACATTGAATCATGTCCTAACTGTCAAGTCTTGACTCCAAAGCCTCAAAATATCATCAAAAAATGGCTTTTCCTTTAGAGGAAGAAGGCCCTAGGGTTGGTGTTGGACTCTGATGTCTTGTAAAGGAAGTAGGAGATAGACTCCGACGTCCTCTATTGGTGCTATTGATAAGTCTAACTCACTCTGTCGGAGTCCGTGAAGGTGGTGGTGTTGGTGCACTCCCAGTGTCAATAGTCACCTCCTATAAAGGTGTCTTCTTTGGAACATCCTTTTCTACCTCTCTTTCCCTTGCTACAGCCTCCTCTACCTCCTCCTGTAACGAATCAGGGATTTATTCCATGACAAGCGTCTCGGTCTGTTAACCCCTAGATTTTCACCCTTGAAAATCTTGAGGGTTAAGAGCCAACATGCACTTGTTTGGATGGCATTCCGAGATTCTCCCAGAGTTTAGCACTTGTGGTTATTAGAGGTTGGTTCCCATCAGAGATAGGTACATGATCGATATATGGTTGTTTTTGTTTCAGAGTTGGAGCTAGCTTGGTTTCCTATGCATTTGAGAGAGATGTTTACATACAACAGGTGTCCCTACGTTTTAGGAGACAGTGTTTGAGAGACTCAGTTGACAACCTTGAGCAGTTTTGAGCATATAGGGTTTGGTCCTTGCATGATTATGGACCCGATGGCATTTTTTTGGGTGATATGCAAGAACTTTCTATTGTTAGTAGGATGAGCTTCATGGCTCAGAATCAGGATTTTGAGTGTGCAATGTTGATCCTTGAGACATTTCGAGTCTTTTGGACCTTTTCCGGATGACATGCATGGTGTGTTTATTTTTAGCAGGTGGAGCACCGAGGCTCGCATGTCGATTGTGACTGCATATTTGAAATCCTCTCGAAAAATTGAATCCGATGAATATGATATCATTAACATGTGAGCACATTCTATTTTTAGACGCATGACACATGTCAGTGTTCTAGTCATCCCAGATGTTTTTGACAGTTTCCTAAATTTTAGGAACCAAACCCTATTTTTAGCAGTTTTTATAAATAGCAAGGGGTGGTTAGCTCCAAAAATGACAAGTGGCAGGGTCAAATTCCGACATGTGGGAGTGATTCAGTGACATGTGGCATCTACTTGGCACCTTTTGCCGAGGGGGCACACTTTCCAAAGTTAAAAGCTTGAAATGAGTTAATTAATATTGGAGGGCATATGGATGAGGTGGCAAGCCAACTTGGGCGTGATTGAGCTAATTAAGGCTTAGTCACCATTAATGTCCCTTCAACCGCCATAAATACCACTTTCCGTGCATTAAAAGTCCATTAAAAGTTAAATTATTCATTGATGCACATTAAATCCCTATGGCGCATGCATTACTATTTTAACTAGGCACATCTCCTTTATCCACCTCCCTAACTCTCTATGTACTACTTTCCCCTTTCTACTCTAATACCTCACTCACCTTTATCCTAACTCTACTCTCACTCACCCTTCCCACCTTTATTAATTAAAGTGTCATCTTTCCTAACTCTAAACCCACTTATGCATGTGACTTTATTTAAATTAAAGTATGTCACCTTTAATTAAATGTGTCCCCCTTTTATTCTCCCCTAAACATACGTACTACTCCCCTTTTTCCCACATGCTTACCTTTTTTATTAAAGTATGTCCCCTTTTAATTGATTAATTAAAGTATATCCTAACCCCCTTCGTTTTATCCATACCCACTAACCCATGTATGCATGCACTTTATTAAAGTATTCCCCTAAAAATACACACCTCTTACTAAATATGTTCATCCCTTTCTTTAAAGTGTATGTTTTAAGTATACCTCATGCGAATTCCCTTTTTTATAAAGTGCATCACTTAATATAGCTTATTCCTTCGTTTTAAGCCATGCGCAAATTCCCTTCCCTTGCTCGTGGGTCCCTTATTCCACTCACACACTCCCTCATGCGATGCATACGCTATCGCTATCCTTCCCTTACCTCATCGTCACACTCCCATATGTTGAGATATTGTAACTTCGAAGAATATTCTAATTATATTTGAGTTATTATTTTATAAATCAAATCCCTTTTGCAGATTGATCAAGTCGGGTCTTGTATAAGATCAAATCCCTTCTTGTGGATTGGTCAAATTGTATTTGTATAGTGGTATTTGTAAAGTCAACCCCTAGTAATTATAAAGTGGTTTTAGCCACTTCTAGGAGAAGTCGGCTCAACCAAGTGAAGAGACACAAACCTAGCGCCATCTCATACTTGTATTTATATGTGAGGTTGGTGTCTCATTTACACACACTCACTCACTCATCTAGTGCGCATATCTTGAAGGCAGTTGCAGTTGCAGTTGCAAGAGGAAGGAGAAGAGAGGCGCATGCTCAGTCTTGGTCTATCTTTGGTGTTTTGGTCTTAATCTTGGCATTGTATTGGCAATCTATTATTGAGGAAGTTTTGCTGGGTTTTCTCCCCCATGAGGGTTTCCCAGGATAAAATGCTGCGTACCTTGTGATTGTGTTTCTTTCAGTGATCCTCTTTATGCTGTTGTTTTGGAAATGCATTGAATGCTCATGAAATTTGGAAATAACCTAATAACAACAGTAAAAACTTAACATGGTATCATAGCTTGACTGAATAGAGCATCTTTCACTGGGTATCTAGACGTCACTGTTGTCGTACAAGAAAATTAGGGCTTTTTACTGAAGATGAATTTTTGACCAAAAACCATCTTGGGAAGTGCGCCCTACCCTAGCACATCTTTTGGAAGCTTGAGCGAATTTTTCAATGGCTAGATTCTTCGAAAATTTAAACCCTAGTTTTGACTGGTACCAGAAAACCAGGAAACCAGAACCATTACCAAAAGTACCAGTCCAGAATTGCGCAGGTCAAGTTTCAAGGGGTAAAACTTGGATTTTTCTGAAACAGTCAGCTCCAACAAACTCGCCTCAGCCCAGCGCATCTCCTGGTAAGCTCAGTTTCATTTTTTGAGCACTTCATTTTCTGGTCATTTTCTTAGCTCTAGGTCAAGATGTCTGCAAGCACCAAGCTTGTTGACAAGCTAGAAGGTGGAAAATTTCCGTGCCTGGAAGTACAGAATTGGACTCATTCTTGAAGAGAATGACCTTACAAAATTCATAAAAGAAAATGTACCGGAACCTGAAGAAAATGCAGCCACAGAGAAGTACAAGAAGGATATGATTAAGGCTAAAATAATAATTGCAGATTCCATTAAAGACCACTTGATCCCTCAAGTGTCTTCTAAGAATACTCCAAAAGATATGTTTGATGCCCTAACCAGAATGTATGAAGGAAAGAACATCAACCATAATATGAACTTGAGAACCCAACTCAAGAATACAAAGATGCAAAAAGGAGAAACAGTTCAAGACTATTTCTCTAGGGTTTCTCAATTCAAAGAACAATTAGAGGCAATTGGAGACAACTTAGATGAAGATGAACTCGTGATGACTCTTAATGGTCTTAGAAGACCTTGGGATGCCTTCATCCAAACTATTTGTGCAAGAAAAGAGAAACTCCAATTTGATAGTTTATGAGAAGAATGTGTTCAAGAAGAAGCAAGAGTGGCCAACCGAGAAGCCTTCCTATTAAGAGATGAAGATCAAGCCCTAACTACTCATGCTAAGAGTGGAAAGGGAAAGTCTCATTTTCAAAAGGAGACCCACTTTCATAAAGAGTCTCACTCTCCAAAGGGATTCCAGAAATATCATAAGGGTCAAAGAAAGGGAAAAGATTTCTCCTCCTACCGATTTTATCATTGTGATAATATGGGACATGTTATAGTGCAAGTTGTAGGTTGGGCAAAGCCCGACCCAACCATAAAACAAGTGCTACAACTTGGGAATCCTACACCCAATGTCACCTTGATGTAGGTCCTGCACTTCAAGGGTGACTAGGTCACTCTAGGGAGGCAATCCTGGTGGCCCTAGGGAGATGGAGATGGAGATAACAGGAAGTGAAGCCCCTAGAGGTCAAGTCTAAGTGGGATGAAAGGTGGGAAAAGATGCCTTGTAAGTCAAGTAATTGTTGCCCCACATGTATAGTACTTTTCCGGATGATTGTACCTGCCCGAGACACAAGAAAAGACACTTTGCAATGATATATGTTAGTTAGATCAGCAAGTTAAGCTTGCTGTCCCTAATTTGCAGCAGTAGATGACAATTTATATCAGCAAATAAAACATCTAAATCAGCATACAAAGATCTAAACTAGTTAAGTAAATCAGCATCAAGATTAGCAATGAATATAGGCTAAAAAGTGACACTTAAGAAGCAAGAGAAGATAGCTGTTGTAAATATGTATTTTCTGCAGAAAATTGCAGCCTTATGGCTATAGCATTCTATTAATATTATGGTAGTTGCGGGAGGTATTTACCTCCATGTGTGAACCTGACGAGAATAGGAGACTCCGAAAAGCAAGAGAAAACCCTAATGAGTTGGCTAATAACCCTAGAAGTCTTGTCGGCTCAAGAAGATAATTTATATTAGGTTATTAGCCTCCAAGAGAAGAAGTCGGCCAGAATTAATAATAATATACTGAACAGACATATACCCAGAAGGAAAAGTCGGCCCCAACAAATCTGGCATAACCACTATAAATACAAGGCGCCAGTTGTCATTTGACACATCTCAGAATTGCAGAGCAGCAACTGGTGTGCACTGCAGTTCCCAGTTTGGTGCGCACGTGTGGAGGAGAGCTGCAGGTGCAGCTGCTGCAGCAACCAGTTTTCAGTGTTGGCTTGGACTATCTCTTGGCTAGGGTTTGGACTATCTGATCAACTATTGTTGGTGCGCTATCCTTGAAGGAAGATGCGCTACACCTTGTTTGGCTATCTAGCCTAGGGTTTGCTTCCGGAGTAATTCTCAGTCAAGGTTAAGGTGCTCGGAGGGTGGCTTCGGCCTATGGTTGGGTGATGAGGGTATCGTTAATGGTAAAACGAGCACACAATCTTCTATATTCTAACACATTCAATGGCATGCAACAACAAAATCAACCATACAAAAGTGCCAAGAACTAGCCCAAAAGATGCACCCTAGTTAGTAGAGTAAGTGAGGAAAATTAGAGAGCTAGTCTAGGGTTAGTTTAGGAGTTATGAGAGTGTTAGTGGCTAGGGTTATGCAGCCCTAATGGCTGTAGGTTAAAGTTTATAACAACAATTAAAGTATTGGGAGAGAGGGGATGCCCTAGTGGGGGAAGACTCCTCTCAATGAGGCAAATCCACTTCAAACAAGAAAACTTTCAAAAGGTAAAAAATTATGTTTCCCAAGGCAATGATTTTATATCTCCGATGCAAAAAAGAGTATGATTAGTGCCTTAACTATTGGGTTAATGGGGTCATGAAAAGAAAGAGCTAGAGAAGCTACCTCCTTGGGGGTGTAAGCCCTTTTACTTCTCAAGACAAGTTTCTCTAGCTAGGGTTTAAGATAAGAGGGTGTATGCCCTTATACTTCTCTTAACAAACCCTTGTTAAAGCAATAAGATGAAGCACAAAGTGATGAAGACTATGGTGGGGGTGTATGCCCTTATACTTCCCACCTAGTTCCTAACACAATAACCTTGACTTGAAGCAAATGATAGAAAGAGAGTAAAAACCATACCAATTCAAGGAAAAATGCTAAGATAATCCACCACAATAGCAAGAGATAAGCCTTCCAAGGCTAGTGCATCACTTCCTCCATCAACCATTCATAAATATAGCCATAAACAAGTGCACAAGAGATAAAAGAGCCCAAGTATAGCGAAAATTTCAGACCAAGTCCTCTCATAATGAGGGAGAGTTTTTGTTAAAAATGAATCTTATGATCTCTATTTATACAAATGTCACCAAGGTGACTTATCCACAAATTAAGGAGTAAAACACAAGATTAGGGGTCAACAACCCTAATCTTGCCCCCTTTCACAAAGTAATTCATTTAAAATTCAGTTCTGCACATAAGAAAACCCTAATTTTAGAAGGACGTCCCCCCTTTAGGGGACGTTTTGCCACTTTGAGGAAGATGTTGGTGTTGGAGAAGCATGGGTAGGCCTCCAAAGGCCACATGTCAAGCATCTAAGCACTCTCATCATGGTGAAGACCCTCTTCGCCTCAAAACGTCCATGTGTCAAAAGAGTGGCACCTCACCATCATGCCCTAACCCCCAAAGCATGACATCAAGCTCAAAAATAAGGCGTTTTGCCCCTCCTGAGAAAATCATTTGGCAGGTGAGGGCTGGGTTATGTCATCCAAGTCATCATCAAGGCCTTCCAAGTCTGATCTCTCTCATTTGGCATGCAGGCCCCTGACATCCAGCCTGTGGGCTTGTAGCCCCATGGAAGCCCAAGCTAGGCTTGTTCTCCCAAAACTGTCCACCAACTAGGTCCTGCAAAGACAAATGAGCACGCCCTCCAAGGATCTCAAGTCATAACATCATGATAAGTGAATCCAATCAATAAATAAGCCATCTAAGCATGTGCATCGAAGATCACTATATCAAACAATTAATTGTTCAAACTTCAAAGACATTATGCGACTTGTCAAGATTGAATATGGGATGGTTGTTGAGGTGTTCTATTGGGTAGATCTTGCCCTAGGTCAAGGAGAGCTTCCAAGAGGTCCCTCTCTAAGCCATGTAAAGTGTATGAGGTGGTTGGGGTCAAGACTCAATGGGCATAGAGCTCATGACATACAAGGGGTCATAATGTCTCATTCATGGGTGCCTTTGTAGAGGGTGTGTGGTACCTTCGTCCGCAATGCACTTTTTCCAAGCCCATTAATTGCCTTTTATCTTTATTTCTTTGTATTTTCTTTCAATATAGCATAAGAAGAGATTGAAGGTCATTGCCCTGGCGTGGTGACCAAATGTATGGCAATGTCACCCACAAACACCTAGTGGAAATGAGAAGGCTGGCTCGTGATGAGACCCCCTTTCTCTCAACCATGCAACAGAGAGCCATTGCCCTTGTTTGGTGACCAGATGATGACAATGTCATACCACTAGATATTCACGGGCGTGATAGGTCGGCTTGTGATGAGACCTCCTATCCTTCAACTAATCTTTTAAGCGTTTTTCATTATATTTTGGGTCCCCTTTACCCAAAGATAAGCGTTTTATTGCTTTCTTGGGTGATCCCTGGGCGAAGCATCTGGAAGGTTTATATAAGGATTTTATCTTTTACCCAACATCAATCCCTCTGGGCCTTTAGCCCCTTCTTCCCATAGAATGAGGGACAACCCCTTCTTCCCATAGAATGAGGGACAACCCCTTCTTGGGTCAATACACTCTAAAATCCCAAGAGATAAGGAAATGGAGGGGAATAATGATGGAAAGTGGTAAGTATGGTCGTGAACGGTATGATGGCTCATTAAAGGCAGTTCCTAGTAGCAAACCCATTCCCAAGAAAGACCATTTACTAGGGCACAATATCAACCACCAAGGTGAAGCAGGGCAATAGGCATAATGTCCAAGAATATATCATGAAATCTAGAGCAATCTAAGATACAACATAATCAAATGGCTTGAATATTGAAATGATGCTCCATAATACTGACTTGTACCTCGTGGAGCAAAGCCCACTGCCTTCCGGAAGCCAGTTGATGTGGTGGATGTCGTCTGCAAAACTGTGATCATCTATGGCGGTGAGTGGGTTTTCCATTTGTGCAAAGGGTACTGCTGGTCATGTCGTCTCTCGACACTCCATATCTGCAACCTGAGGGCCTCGAGACATAATCTCCTTAGTTATCCACACAATGGGAATAACATGACACATTGCTAAGAATTGTCCTGCCAGAAGGGGAGAATACAAGAGGAGAAATAACAAAAGACATCATGCCCATGTAGCTGAAGATGATTAGCCACCCAAGAAGTTAGCTAAAGAAGAGATTGAAGAATATGTTTTGTTTTCTGCTCTCTCAGGATCTGTGACACCTGGAGAGGATACTTGGCTCATAGATAGTGGTGCCTCTAAGCACATGACATGTCAGAAGAACACTCTCTCCAGCCTTATAGAAAAGGACTCTCCCCGAAAAGTTTCACTTGGAGATGATTATCAGTGCCCTATCAAAGGAATGGGAGAAGCTACCTTCAAACTTGATTCAGGAACTTCGATGAGAATGAAGGATGTACTCTATGTACCGGGTTTGAAAAAGAACTTACTTTCTATTTCAGCCCTAGATAAGAAAGGTTTCAAGGTTGCATTCATAGATGGTCAAGTTCTTATGTGGTCTAAAGGAAAAACTATAGAAGATGCAGTTGTTATTGGAATAGAAGAAGGTGGTTTGTACAAGTTAAAGGGTCACTCAGATGTAGCCTTGACTCACTCTACTGAAAGTCCTTGTGAACTTTGGCATAGAAGACTAGCTCACATCAATTACAAAGCCTTACCATATGTAATCAAGGTAGTTATAGGTTTACCTGAACTAAAGGTTGATCATGAAGGTGTATGCAAGGAATGTGCACAAGGAAAGAACATAAAGAATCATTTTCCAAAGAGCGACAGTAAAGCAGAAGGAATTTTGGAACTTGTCCACTCAGATGTATGTGGTCCAATGCCATCAACCTCTCTAAGCAGGTATGTATACTATGTATCTTTTATTGATGATTACTCTCATAAGACTTGGGCTTATTTCTTGAAGTCAAAAGATGAAGTACTTGGAAAGTTCAAAGAATTTAAAGCCTTGGTAGAAAACCTCTCCAAAAGGAAAATCAAGATACTCAAGTCAGACAAGGAGGAGAGTACACTTCAAATGAATTTGGAAGCTTTTGCAGAGATGCCAGGATTAAGAGGGAGCTCACCACTCCCTATAATCCTCAACAAAATGGTGTAGCAGAAAGAAAGAATAGAACGATTATGGTAGCAATGAAGACTATGATTCACGATCAAGATCTTCCAATGCACTTATGGGCTGAAGCAGCAAGAACAACAAAATATGTCCAAAACAGATTATCCCATAGTGCACTTGGATTCAAAACTCCCGAAGAAATGTTCACCGGAAAGAAGCCAGAAGTAAGCCATCTCAAAATATTTGGTTGTCGAGTATTTGTACACATTCCAAAAGAAAAGAGAACTAAGTTGGATCCTTCAGGAAAGAAGGGAATATTTGTTGGATACTGTGAGGTCTCTAAGGCCTTTAGAATTTACATATCAGGTTACCATCATATTGAGATAAGTAGAGATGTAACCTTTGATGAAGATGCAACACTCAAAATATCAAGGAAATGCCAGCTTGAAGAAGTATATGAAAAAGAACCTGTAGCTCCCAGAGTTGCAGAACCCGTGAAGGAAGTTACAGTTACCCCCGATGATGAGATTCCAGAAGATCATGATATGATAGAATTTCAAGATCCTCCTTGTATGACAATCTCTCACAAGAGAAAGCTAGTTTGGGCGAAAGAACTTATTCAAGATGTAGAGAAATATGATGCCCCAGAAGGAACCACAAAACAAAGCAAGAAACCTAAGCCATTCTTCAGCTATATGGCCTTGATTTGTGATCTTGTAGAAAAGGAACCTACTTGCTTTGAAGAAGCCGTTCATAATAAAGAATGGATGGATGCCATGATAGAAGAATACCTGTCCATTATGAAGAATGATGTATGGGAAGTAGTTCCCAGACCAAAGAACAAAGATGTGGTATCTTCCAAGTGGATATACAAAATAAAACATGCAACAGACGAAAGTATTGAAAAACATAAGGCAAGATTTGTGGATTGTGTATTTTCTCAATAGGAAGGTATTGACTATGAAGAAACATTTGCTCTTGTAGCCAGATACAATTCTATCAGAACCATCATAGCTCTTGCAGCCAAAATGAAGTGGAAGTTGCACCAGATGGATGTGAAAACAACTTTCTTAAATGGTGTTATTGAAGAAGAAGTGTATATAGAACAACCACAAGGGTTTGAAGTTGAAGATAGAAAGACTTATGTCTGCAGGTTGAAGAAAGCTCTGTACGGGTTGAAGCAAGCTCCTAGAGCTTGGTATGGCAGAATTGATAGTTTCCTGACAAGCTTGGGCTTTACCAAGAGTAAAGTTGATGCTAACCTTTACTTCAAGGTTATGAATGATGAGCCAGTTATATTGCTACTATATGTGGATGATTTATTCTTGACCGGAGAAAAAAATCTCATCACAGATTGTAAGAAGAAGCTCGCTGCAGAATTTGAGATGAAAGACCTAGGCCCGATGCATTATTTCTTAGGTCTTGAAGTTTGCAGAGCCCAGAGAAGATCTTCCTTAACCAAGGGAAGTATGCAGTTGAAATACTGAAGAGATTTGACATGAATGTAAAGCCATGAACACACCCATGGAAACGAATTTGAAGCTCCTGGTTGATACTTCATCAGAGTTGGTTGATGCTACTCTATACAGACAGAGTATTGGATCGTTGATGTATTTGACGAATACTAGGCCAGATATATGCTTTGCTGTGAACACCTTGATCCAGTGTTTGGTGGAGCCCAGACATGTTCACATTGTTGCTGCAAAGCATGTGATGAGATACCTTAAGGGTACGTTGGATTATGGCCTCTGTTATATTGGAGATCATGACTTCAGACTGTATGGTTATACAGATTCAGATTGGGCTGGAAGTGCTTCAAACAGAAAGAGCACTTCAGGATGTTGTTTCTGTTTGGGGTCAGCCATGACTTCATGGAAAAGCAGGAAGCAATCTAGTATTTCTCTCAGCACGACAGAGGTAGAGTACATTACAACATGTTCTACCAGTTGTGAAGCCATATGGCTTTGGAAGTTGTTGACAAGTCCGTTCGATCTAGAGATGGAAGCCACTGTGATTCTATGTGATAACCAGAGCTATATAAAGATGACGGAGAACCCTGTGTTCCATGATATGTCAAAGCACATAGAGATCCGGTACCACTACATTCGTGATATGGTGCAGAGGGGAGTTGTAAAGCTATAATATGTTGGCACAAATGAGTAGGTTGCAGATGTGTTGACTAAGCCTCTGTCTCGTGTGAAGTTTGAGTACTTCTGAGACAAGCTTGGTATTGTCCGAAAGGACCTCCCTCGAAAGGGGGAGTGATGCTGATGATACTACGGTATCCTGACCAACGACGGGTAACTGTGTTAGGATTTTATATCTTAGGGGATTGATCATCCCTGGGCAGATCCCGAAGGTCCGGTAAAGACGGTCTGTCAGAGTACTTGTGCATGTATATGCCAGCTGTGGTTAGTAGTGGTAGCTCAGTTAGGATTTTATATCCTAGGGAATCTTATGATTCCTAGGCAGATCCCGAAGGTCCGGTAAGGATGGTTTGTCAGAGTACCACGTGGTAGCTTGTTAGGATTTTATATCCTAGGGAATCTTATGATTCCTGGGCAAATCCCGAAGGTCCGGTAAGGACGGTCTGTCAGAGTACCACACATGTTGTTGTTGATGCACTTGTCTCATTCTGTTGACACATGTTGATGATGATGTTCCAGCCTCGTGCTGTTGTTGATGATGTTATTCCAGCTTCGTTTTGTTTTTGATGATGTTATTCCAGCTTCGTGCTGTTGATGATGATGTTCTAGCCTCGTGCTGTTGATGATGTTGTTCCAACTTCGTGCTATTGTTGTTGATGTTTCAGCGTCATGCTGCTACTGCTGATGATGTTACTCCAGCTCCATGCTGTAAATGATGATGATATTGATGATGAGAAAAACTTCCGATGATTTATAGATGTGCCTGTCAGTGTTCTAGATGTTGATGATGATGCCACACATTCCTTCTCTTGATGATGTTGTATTGAGTCATGTCAGTAGAATACCCTTCTCGTTAAGGGGGAGTGTTGAAATATTGTAACTTCGAAGAATATTCTAATTAAATTTGAGTTATTATTTTATAGATCAAATCCCCTTTTGCGGATTGATCAAGTCGGGTCTTGTATAAGATCAAATCCCCTTTTGTGGATTGGTCAAACTGTATTTGTATAGGGGTATTTGTGAAATCAGCCCCTAGTAATTATAAAGTGGTTTTAGCCACTTCTAGGAGAAGTTGGCTCAACCAAGTGAAGAGACAACCCTAGCGCCATCTCACACTTGTATTTATATGTGAGGTTGGTGTCTCATTTACACACACGCACTCACTCATCTAGTGCGCATATCTTGAAGGTAGTTGTTGTTACAGGAGGAAGGAGAAGAGAGGCGCATGCTCAGTCTTGGTCTATCTTTGGTGTTTTGGTCTTAGTCTTTGCATTGTATTGGCAATCTATTATTAAGGAAGTTTTGCTGGGTTTTCTCCCCCATGAGGGTTTCCCAGGATAAAATGCTGCGTACCTTGTGATTGTGTTTCTTTCAGTGATCCTCTTTATACTATTGTTTTGGAAATGCATTGAATGCTCATGAAATTTGGAAATAACCTAATAACAACAGTAAAATCTTAACACCATGCATGCACATCTTCTCCACATGCGCATTATCCCCTCTGTTATGTAAACTTCCACATGCGTATTATCTCATTTTTTTTCATCCTCACGCATGGTCCTTTCTTCCCATTCGCCAATTCCCTCCACTCCTAACTCTCCCATGCCTCCACCTCATCTTTGTTGATTTTTCAGTAAACAAGGTTTAAGCATGAAGTTCATTCCATTTTAGCATTTAACTTAAACCATAAACAATTTTGTTGCAGCAACCAAGATCAAAAGAAGAAACACCATGCACAAGTACACAAGAAGTATCCTGGGAAACCCTTGTCAACAAGGGAAGAAAACCCAACCAATCCTTTGCTATATTCTTCAAGAGAAAGACCTTCACCACCAAGAAAACGTAGCACACAATAGGGTGCTTGCAAACCCTAGAAGACTAGTGCCCAAGAGAGGTGCGCACTTTTCCCAAGATGATGTACTTGCTGAAATTTCCAAACTCACACAAAATATATGATTCCTCAATGGGGAATTTACCTTTACTTATATTACACTAAACCTGTCAAAAAAAGTCCCTATTGGCACAACAGGGCTGATCTCACTAACTCACAATATAATTAATAATTACCAGATTAATTATCTTTTACATTAGGGTGGGGCCGACCTGTATCCTTTACATTACAATTAGGGTTACATGTAAGTCTGACTCTTAAACAATATAGCAAGGGATCTCATACACCCACTAGTGCTCAGCCATTAGTTTACTCTCTCTGTTTGTGAGAATCCTTTGGCTATAGATCTCGCTTTGTATTTCTCGTCACTTCCATAGGTTGCATGCTTGATCTTATCGATCCACTTGGAAGTCATCACGGACTTCCCTTTTGGTCTCTGAACAATATCTCATACATCATTCTTTAAGATATACTGGTATTCTTCTGCTATGGCATCTTGCCATACTTGTTCACCCATTGCTTCTCCATGACAGGGAGTCTCAGAATCAATGAAGTGGCTCATGCTTGAAGGATAGCTTGAAAAATCTCTTTTGCTTTCTCAGGATATCCCTTGAGGGACTTGTATGTTTCTCTTCTTCCTGCAGAGTGAGCCTAGGTAGGCCTTTTATGCCCTACTGCAATATCTCTGAACATATCAGCTGGAATAATGTCTGTCTCCCTCTGAACTGCTGAAGGGGGGGAAGTTATTGTCTCACTGTCAATCTCCATCTGAGATTCTTTGGATCTTTGAAAGGCTATCTCTTCTTCAAGGACAACACCTCTGCTTGTCTCAATCTGTCTCTGACCAGGGATGTCGATCTGGAATGTCTTCGAAGATTCACTGTTATCCCATAAACGTATCCTTTCTCCCTGAAGGATCTAGCTTGGACTTCTTCTCTTTGGGTACATGAAAATACACTGGGCACCCAAATATCCTGAAGTGTTCAATCTCAGGCTTCACTCCGGTGAAGGCTTCTTCGGGAGTTATGTTTTTTCAAAGTCTGGTGAAGACTTGTTCTGAACATATACTGTGTCATGCATGCTTCTGCCCATAGAATCATAGAAAGATTTTGATCATGCATTATTGCATTGGTTTCCTCAATGATGGTTCTATTCTTCCTCTTTCTCAAATAGTTTTGACTCCCTCTGAAGGATAAACATCTTCCTTTGTTGTTAACCCGTCTGTAACAAGAAAACAAGAGCAACCAAAACAAGAATATATCCTAAAGGAGAATAATGAGTATATCTCTAGAATCAAAACAATTTTAAGGATTGTTGTCACAGCTACAACACCTACTTGTAATGTAGCAAACTTTAGAAATATAGGTTATAGGAATGACAATTACAACAATCAAACCTGGAGTCTTCACTTCCAGTGTGTTGTTACTTTGAATGCACTGAGATCCCTCTGGATCCATGACTTCAACAAAAGGTTCCTTCCTCCTGCAATTTCCCTCATGACATTGATACAAATAATATATATACAAGTGCATACCTGAGGGTGTTGATATGATTTCTCCAATGGCACCTCGCTGATATCTGTCCTCTTGACATCTTCATGAAGAGGGTAGTCATAGTGTCACCTTTTGTATCACCCACAATAATCCTTCCTCTGAAGTCTTGGCTTCCAGGAACTTGAAGTTGCTTGATCCATCAAGCTTGTCTTCCATCATAGTTCTGTTCATCATAATTTTAGATTCTTCACAAACTCTTGTCAACTGGGCTAGAAAACCTAACGGCTAGGCTAGGCTAGCACTTTTAGGTTTTGTTGGGCTTATGATTGCCAACAATAAGCCTTTGAAAGATAGGAGAACACTGGTGAGTTGAAGAGCTCCTTCAATGAGTTGCAAAAACCCTAATTTTGAAATTTCTGTAGAAATTAGCAAAACCCTAATTCTGAAATTTCTGCAGAAATTAGCGAAACCCAAGGGCCAAAATTTCAAAATGCTCGGAATTTCACTCTAAGAGTCTCTGGAGGTGTACTGGAGGAGGCTGTACTCTCCTATGCCAAAATTAACCCCAACATTCAAGTATTAAGGGCTGAAACACCTCAGAAAGGAGGGTCGTACAGATTTTCTGGAAACCCTAAGAGGGCCGTACGGTTTTGCAGAAAAGAGAGGAGACTGGTAGATGCTTGTGCAATGGGTTCTTCAATACTTATGCTTTGATACCATGTTGATTTTTCAAAAAGTAAGGTTTAAGCATGAAGTTCATTCCATTTTAGCATTTAACTTAAACCATAAACAATTTTGTTGCAACAGCCAAGATCACAAGAAGAAACACCATGCACAAGTACACAAGAAGTATCTTGGGAAACCCTTCTCAACAAGGGAAGAAAACTCAGCCAATCCTTTGCTATATTCTTCAAGAGAAAGACCTTCACCACCAAGAAAACCTAGCACACAAGAGGGTGCTTGCAAACCCTAAAAGACTAGCGCCCAAGAGAGGTGCGCACTTTTCCCAAGATGATGTAGTTGCTGAAATTTCCAAACTCACACAAAAAATATGATTCCTCAATGGGGAATTTACCTTTACTTATATTAGACTGAACCTGTCAACAAAAGTCTCTATTGGCACAATAGGGCCGACCTCACTAACTCACAATATAATTAATAATTACCAGATTAATTATCTTTTACATTAAGGTGGGGCCGACCTGTACCCTTTTCATTACAATTAGGGTTACAAGTAAGTCCGACTCTTGAACAATATAGCAAGGGATCTCATACACCCACTAGTGCTCAGGCACTAGGGGCACATCCATAGTGATGTCCATATCTCTATCTCACTGCGTCTCACAGGAGAACCGCACTCACTAGTGCTCAGCCAGTAGGATCACCTTCACCTGTGCTCATTCACAGGCACGTCCAACTGAGCGGATCTTCTTTCCCACTGCATTACACAAGAGAGTCATCTAGAGTTCATCATCTCAACTCTCTGCTCAGAGGAGGCTAATACATCGTTTTCATTTCTGTCTCATAACGATGCACCCAACTCATGGGAATTCACACGTTCACCTTGTGCTCAGCCACAGGCACGTCCAACTCAACAGATCTTCTTTCTCCTTTCTCACTGCGTTACATAGGAGAAACATCTGGAGTTCTTCTCAACTCTCTGTAAGGAGGAGGCCATCACTACGTTCCAGTTCTGTTTCAGATAGGAACCACACACCCATCTCAGGGGCTCTCTCTCAGGTCTGTGTCCTGGAGGATGTCTCACGCAGCTGTAATCATCAACAATCTTCCCACTTTCTGTCTACCTTATCTCCTTTCCACCATGCGCCATTTATCTCCCTTTTCCCCATGCGCATAAGCTTTAATCTATCCTCCCATGCACACTCCCTCACTTAACTCATACATGCACTTTACACTTTCCTTCATCCGCCATAACTTCACTCCTCACTCATACTTAGTCGATCATGCGCCGCTATTCCCTCCTCATGCACATAGTTGAATTATTTTCTCGCTCTAACTTACCCCATGCACATACTCTTCCTTTACTCCTATTCCTATGCACCTCTTCTCATGATGGCTTGGTAAAGTGCGCCCTTTGACACTATATATTGGAGTTTGAGCTACATTGTTACGGTCAGATTTTTGCACTAGCGACATACCTTTTTTCTTCTCTCTTCTCTTTCATTCTCTAGTATAGCTACTCTCTCTTTGAGCAAGGATAGTCATTGTACTAGTTGTGGACTTGTTGATTGTAATGTTCCCAAGCCAATTTTTTTCGCTTGGGGACACTAGCTAACCACTGAATCAACTGTTTTACTGTTTGTGTTTGCAGGTTGGCCACTAATATTTCGGCCTTAGGGTTTAATTCAATTATTCAGTATAGTTTAATCAAGATATATTCATTACCATGCAAGATCACATCAATACACAAGATATGGAACCACAAAGCACAGATCTGACCTTTATTTATGAGAAGAAAGAACCTGATACAATATAGAAGCAGATCTGGAATAACATCAGATAGCTCCCAGATAAAGATATGAGTTGCTACAAAATGCTCTCAGAGATACAAGATAAGCCTCCCAAAGGCTGAATGCAAGATGAGAGATCCAATACAAGAACTAGGGTTTTGCACAACCCTCTAGTTGCTGGTACATCCTGCTGAAGAAATATGAAGATCAAGGGTTTGACCCTCCTGAAGAAGACCTCCAAATGCTACCAAACTCCACCAAGAGATAGATCAGGGCAAGGGAAACCCCCTCCTGAAGTATGAAGTCCAAATACCAAGTCTTCCTCCTCAAACTGCTGCAACCCTAAACAGGTACGACCCTCCTGAAACCCTAGATATGACCAACAATTCGGCCTGGATGAATGAGGTCTTCAAATCACTTGAAACTCTCTAGGATGATAGATCGGGCAGCCACAAACCCCTAGGAGAAGTTTCAAGATCAGATCTGGGGTAGAGCCTCCTAGATTTGAGAATCACTGAATCACTAAGATGGTCTCCTTCCTCCCAAGCCGTCCCAACCTGTAGATAATAACCTGGCCGTAGTAACTCCTCAAGAAAACCTCCAAACTGATGAGCAAGGGCCTGCTAGCAAAACCCAAATGCTAGAATCTCCAAAGGCTCTATCAAATGGCTGGATCGAACTCTTCCTCAAGCAATGGTGTGCCCCTGCTGGAAAACTCTAACTGGTACGACCCTGCTGCTCTCCTGAATAGATGATGATTGTAGAATGGTGTGGGTGGAGTATTTCATCCCCTAGACCAAGCTTGGAACAAGGTGAGTGGAATCTTTCACCACTGAGTTGTTCTCTAGGGTTTGTAATCTCAAAACCCTCAAAATTGTGTGCTCAAGAGCTCAACAAGCAAAATACCAAATATCCAAGATGGAATGAAAGGTGCACCCTAGCCTTTCTTTTATACCTCCATTCTATTTTCTGTTGAGTTAGTTTAACCCTAGTTTCAACTCCTAACTCAACCTCCAACATTCTAATTCTTCATTGAGTTACTTTTTTTTGCACTTTTTCCCTTTTTCCTAAGTCAACTTCAAATTATAACATTAGTTTGGTTGACTTTTTCCCCATGCTGTGTGAGACTATGGTCTAGTGGGGATGTCTAGACCACTAAGTCTTCCCAGACCTCTTCATCAAGAGGTGGGGGACATTACAGTCTCCCCTGCTAGAAATTGCTTGGCCTCAAGCAATTCCAAACCTGTCTCCCGTACCACCTGTTCATTCGCCCACGTGGCATCCTCAATGGGTAAATCCTTCCATTTGATCAGGTACTCTTTGATGCTTCTCTTCCGGAGCTTCTTCTCTCGAACCTCTAGTATCTCCTCCGGAATCAGAACCAGTTGCCCTTCTTCATCTAGAGGTGGCAACACCTTAAGGGGCGTGATGTGTTGGATGATGGCCCTCTTCAGGCAGGACACATGGAAGACATTATGTATCCTACTACCCTGTGGGAGCTCCAACTCATAAGCTATGGCCCCTACCTTCCTGCTGATCCTGTAGGGCCCAAAGAAACGTGGTTGGAGCTTCTCTGCTCTGCTTCTTTTTATAGAAACCTGCCTGTATGGTTGGAGCCTTAGGTAAACTAAGTCACCAACCTCAAGAGTACGCTCAACCCTGTGTTTATCTTCTTGGACCTGTTGCTGGTTTTGTGCCCTCTGTAAGTGATCCTTCAGCTCCCTGAGGATGTCTTGACTCTGTTGTACCCAATTCCGTACCATCGTGGCCCTGCTGTTACCAAAAGCAATCTCTACGAAAGAGTGGATCATAACTGTACAACACCCTGAATGGGGTCATGCCTATGGACATGTGATGGGTGGTGTTGTAGCAGTATTCCCCCGAATGTAGCCATCTGACCCACGCCTTTTGCTGCCCAGCCACATAATTCCTGAGATAGCCTTCCACCCATTTGTTGACTATTTCGGTCTGCCTGTCCGTCTGAGGATGATAGCTAGTACTAGGAGTCAAGGCTGTACCAACTAGCCTGAATAACCCCTGCCAGAATGTACTCATGAATCTGCTATCTCTGTCGCTAACAATGGTTTTAGGTAAACCGTGAAGCTTGAAGATCTCCCTGAAGAATAATTCGACCACCTGTGTTGCATTGAAATCTGCAACAATGGAGAAGAAGTGTGCAAACTTCGTCAACTTGTCCACCACTACGAAAATGCAATCCTTCCCCTGTGCCTTTGGCAATCCTGTGATGAAATCCATGGATATGCTTTCCCACTTGTGCTCTGGGATGGGTAGGGGTTGCAACAGTCCTGTTGGATGAGTGTGCTCATCCTTATTCTCTTGGCAAGTAGTACACTTCTTGACGTGATTCATCACATCCTCCTTGAGGCCCTTCCATGAGAACCACTCCCTCACTTGCCTGTATGTCTTGCCAATCCCTTGATGCCCCGCCATCGGTGAGTCATGACATGCCTGCAACACTTTGGCCTTGAAGGCCGATTTAGGAACCAAAAAGGTTCGGCCCTTATAATAGATGATGCCATCAATGACCCTGAAGTTATCATCCTGTATTTGCCCATCCATTACCTGACAAGCGAACTGATTTTCTGAGTATTCCATCACCAAGTGGTCCTTCCAATTGACTGACACATCTGTTATGGCATAAATTGATGGCCTTCTGGACAATGCAGCTGCCACCACGATGTTCTTCCCTTTGACAAATTCAATGTCAAAGTCATAGGCCTGTATTCTACTTACCCATTTTCGCTGTCTTTCATTTAAGTCCTTCTGCTCCAAGAAGTACTTAAGACTGTTATGATCTGATTTCACCACAAACCGTGCACCTACCAGGTATTGTTTGAATTTGGCCAAGGCGTGCATGATGGCCAACATCTCTTTGTCGTATATAGTGTAAAGTAACTCAGGTCCCCTGAGTTTTCGGCTCTCATAGGCAAGATGGTGCCTCTTTTGCATCAGTACGGCCCCAATACCTTCTTCTGAGGCATCACACTCCAAAGTGAAAGGTTGGCCGAAATCTGGGAGGGCTAAGACTGGGCATGTGCTCATCACCTTTTTCATCTTGTTGAATGTTAATTGGGCCTCCTCACTCCATTTGAAAGCTCCCTTCTTGGTCAAATTGGTCACACAGTTGTGAGAATCCTTTGACAAACTTCCTGTAGTAAGTGCAAATGCCTAGAAATCCCCTCAACTCTGTAAGGGTTTTAGGTGTAGGCCAATCTATTATTGCCTGAATCTTCTCCTGATGTACCTGTACTCCCTTTACTCCGATGATGTGTCCCAAGTAAAGGACATCCGTCATTCCAAATTCACATTTGGACTCCTTAGCATACAATGATTGCTTCTCCATGATAGACAAAATCTGGTCCACATGCTGAAGGTGTTCCTCCCACGTCTTGCTATAAATGAGCAAGTCATCAAAGAATACCAAGAGATGCTTCCTCAACTGTTTGTTGAAGACATGGTTCATACATGATTGGAACGTGGCTGGGGAATTGGTTAACCCGAATGGCATCACTAAGAACTCATAGTGACCATAGTGACACCTGAAAGCAGTTTTTGGGATGTCCTCCTCCCTCATTTTTGATTTGATGGTAGCCAGAGCGAATGTCAATTATTGTGAAATAGACAGCCCCATGCAGCTTGTCCAACAACTCATCAATCCTTGGTATGGGATACCTGTTGTTAGCAACATTTCTTGTCTTTGGTATCGGGATACATAGGTTTGCAGGTTGCCCGAGGAGTGCCCAAGCGCAGCACATAAATGAAATCCTTTTCGGACTTAAAAGCAAGCGAGCGGGCAGTTCAGTCTTCAATGGAAAGGTTTCAGCGACAGAGAAGGACAACAATTGATGTATAATTGCAAATTAGCCGGGTTGCATCAAGTATAGCGCCAAAAGTTTTAAAGAAGTCAACGGTCGGAATCCCTCGGGAGGCATTTGCGAAGTTGCGGGAGTCGTTGATCGCAAGCAGTTCAAGCGCAGTGTTGTTTCGCGAGCTCGGGGTTCGTGAGTTCAAAGGGCGGACCATATCCCTTTGGTTGCGCGAGATGCCGAGTTACGAAAAAGTGCCCGGAAGGGGGTCAACCTTCGCTGACCATCGCGTCTCGGGACTTCGCGAGGGGAGAATGCCGAAGTTTGATACTCCGACTCGCGAGGCCCCGAGTAGCGAAAGGCGCGAGTATTTGG
>ML787981.1:466838-486236 GCA_009831015.1 Picea engelmannii
ACATAAAGTGAGAATTATGGAAACTATGGAAACTTAAGTGAAGTGGGTTTTGAGTTGATATTTATGTGAGATGATCTCAACCATTGATTAGGGATGAGATGAGATGATCTCATCCATCCATCATTTAGGTTTCCTTATGCTTCGTAAAGGAGGGCGCAAGGGGCAAAGGAGGCTTCATTCCTTGTTATGTTCACTTGAGGAGAAGGAGAAAGGGCAAGAGGATGAGAGCAGTTGCATTGGGAGATGAGAGCTTGGGTGCATGCTTCCGTGGAGAGAGGCATCTAGCTTAGGCCTCAATTATTTAATGGTGATCACATCTGCTAGGAGGAGGGCGCACCATAGGAGTGGATGCACAGCTACCTTGTAGCAGTTTCTCTTGGAGGAAGCCAGTTCTGACTGGTTCAGTGGAGAGGCAGCACAGGAGAGCACATTCCCGTGGAGGGATTTCTTCATTGGGTCAAAGAGGAAGGAGAGCGCTTCATTTCAGTGGAGAGAGCAACAAAGGGAGAGGGCGCACCTGAGTTTGGGCGCATATCTCACTGGATATTGTGGCAAGGCTCGTGAGGAGCTTGCTATGTATACAGGTTCCTTTGTATTGTATTACTTGTTGTATCTCATTCTTTGATCATCATTATATAGACATATATGCCAAACTGGTTTTCTCCGGGGGGTTTTTATCTTGGGTCATGTTGACCAAAAATACCTGTGTCAAATTTATGCATGCTTAGAAGTGTAGATCAACATTTTAAAGTTCAAAGATCTAGAGGTAGTGTTATGTGTTTTAATGTATTATGCATGTGCTAACATTGAGTAAAGAAAACACTTGCAAGGGCACCTTAAAAGAGCATTTGACCATTAAAATATTGAGCATAAAGTTTGGTGACTGTTTGCTGTCCTAAAACAGAAAGAGAAGACAGCCACACAGTTGAAACTTAGAGGGATACTAAGGTCAAGGACAGACCTTAGGTGGCAGTCTCATAGGATCTCAGAAAATCTACATGGTATCAGAGCTAAAGGTGGCTTAGACTTGCTAATTTTGGAGCACTTTTGTGGGCAGTTTTGTGAGTTTTTATATCAGATTTGTTGGCTGTTTTGGACAACAAGTTTTCAGTCCAAAACAATGGGTAAACTTCAGATCTGAAGGTACCTCACATTCAGTGCCAAATGGACAACTCAGGGCAAATTTTGGACAACTAGTTGACAGTGTTTGTGGACAGTTGTGGGCGGATTTGTTGGGCTGATTTTTGACAACCTCTTTTCACACTTGTGTGGACAAGAGTGAGGCTGTAGTGTACAACCTCTTTTCACACCTACTGACTAGGAGTGAGGTCGGGGTTTCGCTTGCCTCTTTTCACACCTGTGTTGACAAGAGTGAGGCAGCGTTCCTTCGCATTTGGAGCATCAGAGTGAGCGCAGTTTGACAGACATGTCAGTATCTCTGATGCGCGTGGAGGACAGTCTAGCTGGGGCTAGCAATTGGTCGCCTTGGAAGGCGAGGATGGTCTTTGTCTTAGAGGACCTCGAGCTATGGGACATAGTTGAGGCGGTTGTTCCATTCATTCCTGTCACTGTTCCCGACTTGGTGGCAGAGTTCAGGAAAAGGAACAATAAGGCAAAGAGGACCATTTGTGATGCAGTCAGAGATCATATCATACCCCATTTGACGGGGAAGACTTATGCATATGAGATGTGGGCATCTCTATGCAAGTTGTTTGAGAGCTCTAATGAGAACCGAAAGTTGATTCTTCATGATCGACTGAGGAGCATTCGCATGCTCGAGGATGAGTCGGTTACTTCATTCCTTGGTAGATACACCCAGATCAGAGACGAGCTTGGAGCCGTCAGAGAGGTGGTGAACCCTAACTCTTTGGTGAGGACAGCTATGAATAACTTCACCAAACCGTGGGGTCCATTCGTATGCGACATTGTTGCCAGGGAGGTTATGCCTACATGGGAGAGGATGTGGGATGACTTCGTCCAGGAGGAGATTAGGCTTGCAGCCGAAGCTTCTGGACAACAACAGGAGAAACAACAGTCAGTTTTGGGTGTTGAGGACCTTGCTCTTTGGACAAAGGGAAAGAAGAAGACCGATCGTGGAGGCTAGCAGGGTCCTAAGTTTGGGGCACCACCACAGGGAGGAGAGAGCAGCAACAACAGCGGGTAGAAGAGAGAAATGGGCACAGTGAGATGCTTTGCTTGTGGAGAGATGGGTCACTATGCAGGACAGTGTCCCAAGAAGAAGAAGCAGCAGGATTTGTCAGCAGCGACAGCAGAGGAGATAGAGTTCAGTGATCAGTTTGCGAGAGAGTGTGCATTCATGACTACCTTGTTTGCTATTACACCATCCGACATTAGATGGGGAGACAGAGTTGAGGAGGACCGACTGACTCACAACAGTGATTCAGAGGGAGATGAAAATCAGTGTCCGTGGACATCTTCAGAGTGGGTGACTGGTCCACCCATGATAGCTACAGTTTCAGAGCAGCCGAGCAGATAGAGAGTTGGTGCTACAACTTCGGTGCATCAGAGGTTGACGAGGAGGAGCAACAGGGCACCACGGAGGCTTGAGCCTCACTTAGCTTCTGAGACGGGCAAATTAAGTTCTGGATCCACTTCAGGTGGAAGTTACTTGGCGAGAGGCCAAGTTGATGACTCTTGGTGAGATACCAAGAGGGGGAGACTCTTGGTGAGATACCAAGAGAGTGACTCTTGATGAGATGCCAAGAGTAGGTGGAAATCCTTGGTGGGAGACCAAGGTGTAGATATTTGGTGTGATGCCGAGATCTAAGTGATCTTATATAAATGGAGAGTCAATTCCATTTATAGATCACACAGATTGAGCAGATCTGTGACAGAGTCCACTTTCAGTAATCAGGGTACAGCCATACTCACCGAGCATATGCCAGGAGGCAACCATGTCCACTATAGGGATGATATTGGCAGTGACGAGCACTTTCCTCGGTAAGAGGGAGTGTTGGGATTTGGGTACCTTGGAAAGTGGTCCCCATGTGCTTGTGAGTCTCTAAGCACAAAGGGGGAAGACTTTTACCCTTGTACTATGTACTTTGTGTCTAATTTCACTTTGACTTAGGAGATTTAAGTAAAAAGTGAAATTTTGTCATTTTAGCCTAAAGTGACAATTAATTCACAATGTGGGTGAATTAATAGACATAAAGTGAGAATTATGGAAACTATGGAAACTTAAGTGAAGTGGGTTTTGTGTTGAGATTTACGTGAGATGATATCAACCATTGATTAGGGATGAGATGAGATGATCTCATCCATCCATCATTCAGGTTTCCTTATGCTTCCTAAAGGAGGGCGCAAGGGGCAAAGGAGGCTTCATTTCTTGTTATGTTCACTTGAGGAGAAGGAGAAAGGGCAAGAGGATGAGAACAGTTGCATTGGGAGAGGAGAGCTTGGGCGCATGCTTCCATGGAGAGAGGCATCTAGCTTAGGCCTCAGTTATTTGATGGTGATCACATCTTGCTAGGAGGAGGGCGTAGTTTCGCTTGGAGGAAGCTAGTTCTGACTGGTTCAGTGGAGAGGCAGCACAGGAGAGCACATTCTTGTGGAGGGATTTCTTCATTGGGTCAAAGAGGAAGGAGAGCGCTTCATTTCAGTGGAGAGAGCAACAAAGGGAGAGGGCGCACCTGAGTTTGGGCGCATATCTCACTGGATCTTGTGGCAAGGTTTCTGAGGAGCTTGCTATGTATACAGGTTCCTTTGTATTGTATTACTTATTGTATTTCATGCTTTGATCATCATTATATAGACATATATCCCAAACTGGTTTTATCCGGGGGGATTTTATCTCGGGTCATGTTGACCAAAAATACCTGTGTCAAATTTATGCATGCTTAGAAGTGTAAATCAACATTTTAAAGTTCAAAGATCTAGAGTTAGTGTTATGTGTTTTAATGTATTATGCATGTACTAACATTGAGTAAAGAAAACACTTGCAAGGGCACCTTAAAAATGCACTTAACCATTAAAATATTGAGCAGAAAGTTTGGTGACTGTTTGCTGTCCTAAAACAACAAGAGAAGACAGCCACACAGTTGAAACTTAGAGCGATACTAAGGTCAATGGTAGACCTTAGGTGGCAGCCTCATAGGACCTCAGAAAATCTACAGAAGGGGCTAAAGGCCTAGGGGGTAAAAGTAGCTGGCAAGAGTTAAAAGCCAAAATGAAACCTTTGAAATGCTTCGCCCAGGGATTTCCGAGAAAGAAGTAAAAAGCTTCTCAGTAAGAAAAGGGATCACGTAAGATAAATAAACACTCAAGGTATTAGTTGGTGGATGGGAGGTCTCATCATGAGCTGACCTATTATGACCATGGGCATGTAGCGGTATGAGTCATGACACTACCATCTATCTGGTCACCAAACTAGGGTAGTGGCTCTTTGTGGTGTTTTAACATGAAGTTGTCATGGGTCATATGCAGTTATTGTTAAGACCTAGGTCTACACCTCTGTCGAGTCTCTCTCTTTTTTTGCATGCATTCCTAAAAGTTTTTCCTCTTCTGGTTGTTAAAGTCAGGCCGGTCAAGTATGTTGTATGCGCAGAGAAAAACTATGAGCAAAATGTAGCGTTCAAAGCAGTCCTTTTCGGGTTCGAAATACAAGTAGGCAAACAAGTTCAATTTTCAGCTGTAAGATTTGAGCGAGAGCAAGATCAACCGTCAAATCAAGCAAAGATTAAGTCACGACTGTCAGATCTCATTGGAGAGAGATCAACTGTGGGGAGGCATTGCGGGAATTGGGGAGCAAATTAAAGTTTCTGCAAGTTGTGAGCCCGAATCGCTGAGGATCGTTGATCTTGCTAGATCAACTGATCAACGGTGCATATCGATCCTGCTACGAACGAGCATCTTCGCATTGCAAGTATCGGGAAGGAAATTAAAGTTTGTGTAAGTTGTGAGCCCGCAATCACTCAGGATCGTTGATCTTCAAGCAAGGGACACGTGTCAGGCGATCTCGTACTCCGGAGGATTGCAAGAACTATGCATTGAAAAGGCCCGAAGCTCGAACTCCCGAAGTAATTGTGGACTGTTGATCTCAAATCAACAAAAACCTTTGATATTTGCAACAGGTAAGAAAGGTATACCCTGAAGTGCCGAAGTAGCGAGAGGCTGCCACGTCAACCGGGAGAAAGTCACTTCAGGAGATGTTCATGCCCGCATTCAGAAGCTCTGAATCCCGATGTGTCGAAGTAACGAGAGGTTGCCATGTCGACCGAGAGAGAGTTACTTCGGGAGATTTCCATCTGAGCATCTCGAAGTCTCGAAGAGTCGAAGTCTTGAAGTGACGTCAAGCTGCCATGTCGTTTCATGCCCTACCACTCCACGGGTGTTTTTCAACTCAGCACATGGTACTTATCCGTCGAGGACGCATAACATTCATTTCAGGCTGCCACGTCACTCCGAGCCCGTACCACTCTCGGAGTTTTTCATGCTTCACAATCCAAAATCCCCGAAGCCCGAAGTGCCGAAGACACATGGCGCTCATCCATTAGTAGTTGTGATAACACAATGACGTCAGGCCACCACGTCAGATTCAGGAGATCATCCCCCGTGATATATTATTGCTCGGCCTTCAAAGCTCCCGAGCGCCAAAATTGGCTCCATCTCTAAACATGATTAAAAGGATTCTGGAGTTGGTAGACGGAATTTTTTTAGCGGGGGCACTAAAATAGCAGGGTGTTCCTAGATCGCAGATTGCAATAGATCAACGACCACACTTCATTGCGGGGACAGAACATGCTCGAACGTTAAAATTCTAGAGCGTTCTCGCAATCGAAACCATGGTATAGCGGAAGAGGTACGTGGCAGTTGGTGATGAATTGCGGGGGTCGAAGCGGTGTGGACCCAAACTGCCCTTGGCAACTTCCGCAATGACGTGCTTATATAGGGCCCAATCCAAGAGTAGCGCGTGGCAACAAACTAGGCGTTAAGCCTCATCTTGATCCCAAGGAGAAATCAGTAAATGAAAGAAGGACTTGTGGTTGAACAATTGACTACCCTCTGAAATGGAAGCATGGGGGGTCTAGCCGAGGAGATAGAAAACTGTCAGCCTGAAGTACCACAGAGTGCCGTTTCTCTTGCACGCCCATATTGATCAGAGTTTCCTTCTGACAGAAGGAACGGGACAGACAAGAGAAGACATACGACACTGGAAAAGAGCCCCGCAAGCAGTAAGACATGTCTACTGTTTTGACTATAAATACATCAGATGAATGATATGTAAAGGAGGAAGGGGTTTCGGCCCAGACCGGAGGAGGTTTTGAGAAATGTTATGACTGTATATTTCAGTTTGTAAGCCGGAGGGGCATGTAGCTGTAAATTGTATTGTTATTGAAGACTCATATGAGTTGTTTCATCAGATTTGTCCTCTATGTTCTCTCTTCCATTCTTCATCTTGTCTGAATGTAATTAGTGATTTTAAGGATTAAAATTTTCCTTTGATCGATAGATTCCTGATGCGGTAGAGGATCTGCTATAAGCTTGCCTATTTATCATTGTTTACTGTTCAGACACATCTAAGTTCTATTCTTCATCTTGTTTGAATGTATTGCTGATTTTAAGGATTAAAATTTGCCTTTGATTGATAGATTCCTGATGCAGTAGAGGATCTGTCGTAAGCTTGCCTATTTATCACTGTTTACTGTTCAAACACATCTAAATTCTCTTTGCGGAGAGGATCTCTGCTTAGAGAATATTCGTCTTTATGTTATCCTCTTATTCTTCTCTTCATCATTATACAAATCTTTTGTCTGATAGGGAGCTTAAATGCCTTCATTGAGCACACTGTTTATGACTCCATAGCCCAATGGTCCATCACTGATCTGCAGTGATATCTGTCGTCTTTTCCTTTCTTTAAAGTCTTGCTGATCCACCTACTCAAACCTTTTTAATCCATTTACATTTTGATGTGTACTGGGCTTATCCTCTAGCAGTCTGAGGGTGACTCTCAGTGCTAACATTAATGGCGCCGTTGCCGGGGACGGAAGTGAAGATATCTTCCCTGGGAGAACGACAACGAAGAGATCCAGTTTTAGATGGTGAACTGAAGCTGGACACATTGTTCTGACTGCTCATCTTTCACCATGGCGACTCCATTGTTCGGAAATCTATTGGCGAGTCCACTGGTTTGAGACAAATTAAATGGCTATGGAGGCTATCCTGGCCAGGAGGTTTGCCCCACTCAATTTCTCATCCATAGCTGGTTATCCACATCCTGTGCCTCTAATTGATGAATGGCAAGATCTGCTGCCAAGATTTTATGAAGGTGAGAATGACAACCCTGTTGAGCATGTTCTGGAATTTCATGCTTTGATGCAGCAACTTGACATCCAACATGAAGACATACGTATGAAGTTGTTTATGTACTCTCTTCAAGGAGATGTTTGTATTTGGTATCATTCTCTTGAACCTTCTAGCATTTCTTCACTCAAAGAGTTTCATGCTGCTTTCAATATTCATTGTCAAAAGTTTTATTCCTCTGAGTTAATTTGTCATAGCTGTTGTGAGGAGTATAAAGACTGTGTTCAGGATATAATTGATTCTTACGAAGGCTGTGATAATGAAGAAGATGCCTTGATTGAGGAATCAACTCTTTCTCTTCCCTGTTCATCTACATCAGATGAAAATTTTGTTTGTTGTTTTAATAAGGAAAGTGCAGAAATTGAGTCTGTTCTGGAAACTGATACTCTTTATAACCTTGTCTCTAAATGACCTAGATATGAGCAGCCTATGTTTGACTCATATGGTGATGATAAGATATTGCTTCCTGGATTGGATCTTGAAAGGCAACCTGTTTGTAACAATGAAGAACAATTTTCTCATGTTGGGCAGAAAATATCTCTTGATATGTCATTCGAGACTCCTCCTTTATTTGATCATTATGGAGACAGTGATGAAGATGCTGAAGTATTTTTTGTCCTGGAAGCAAAAATCATTAGCAGCCAGCCTTCTGATGAAAATGAAAACTTTTACCAAGAGCAACATGTTAAAGAGCAACATCCATTCATTGATATACATGAGGAGATTTCTTGCAATCAACTAACAAATGTTTTTAGAGAAGATAAAAGGAAAGTGGATCAACAGCCTGCATCAACCATTCATTCACCTGTACTTGCAACAGACATTCAACCATATGTGAGCAGTTGTAAAGCAGAGCAGGTTTTCTGTTATCAACCCAATAAGTTTTATCACCTATTTTATGACCCTATAGGGGAGTACATGGAGTTGCATTTCCTCAATGTATTGAAGCCTTCAAGCTTTGTCATACCTTCAACATTGGGAGGTAATCTAAAGAATGTAATTAATTTGCTGTCACAGTTTTATTATCTCTTGCTGATTAGTGGCAGAGTAAGAAAATTTTCAGTTAGGAAGTTACTTGGGTGGCTCTGGTGCAAGTTTGTTTTCACCTAGCCTATTGTAAAAGTCAGTTAGAGTAGGGTCTTGTATATAAATAAGCTCGTGTGCGAGCTTTTCAGTTTTCAGTTTACTTTTAGTATTTAAATAAGTGACCCCATAGCCCTGGGATAAGACACTGAAGCTGCTTGGTCTTGGTAGCTCACAGGGAGCATGCCATCCCTTGTGGAGCCAAATGTTATCACAAAAAGTTGTCATGGGTCATATGCAGTTACTGTTAAGACCTAGGTCTACACCTCTGCTGAGTTTGTCTCTTTTTTTGCATGCCTTCCTATAAGTTTTTCCTCTTCTGGTTGTTAAAGTTAGGCCGGTCAAGTATGTTGTATGCGCAGCGAAAAACTATGAGCAAAATGTAGTGTTCAGAGCAGTCCTTTTCGGGTTCGAAATACAAGCAGGTAAACAGGTTCAATTTTCAGCCGTAAGATTTGAGCGAGAGCAAGACCAGCCGTCAGATCAAGCAAAGATTAAGTCACGACCGTCAAATCTCATTGGAGAAAGATCAACGGTGGGGAGGCATTGCGGGAATCGGGGAGCAAATTAAAGTTTCTGCAAGTTGTGAGCCCGCAATCGCTGAGGATCGTTGATCTTGCTAGATCAACCGATCAACGGTGCATATTGATCCCGCTACGAACGAGCATCTTCGTATTGCGGGGATCGAGAAGGAAATTAAAGTTTGTGCAAGTTGTGAGCCCGCAATCGCTCGGGATCGTTGATCTTCAAGCAACGGACACGTGTCAGGCGATCTCGTACTCCGGAGGATTGCAAGAACTATGCATTGAAAAGGCCCGAAGCCCGAACTCCCGAAGTAATTGTGGACCGTTGATCTCAAATCAACAAGAACCTTTGATCTTTGCAGCAGGTAAGAAAGGTATAGCTCGAAGTGCCAAAGTAGCGAGAGGCTGCCACGTCAACTGGGAGAAAGTCACTTCGGGAGATGTTCATGCCCGCGTTCAGAAGCTCCGAAGCCCGAAGTGCCGAAGTAACGAGAGGTTGCCACGTCGACCGAGAGAAAGTTACTTTGAGAGATTTCCATCCGAGCATCCCGAAGTCTCGAAGAGCCGAAGTCCCGAAGTGACGTCAGGCTGACACGTCGTTTCAGGCCCTACAACTCCACAGGTGTTTTTCAACTCAACACATGGCACTTATCCGTCGAGGACGCATAGCATTCATTTCAGGCTGCCACGTCACTCCCGGCCCGTACCACTCCTAGAGTTTTTCATGCTTCACAATCAAAAACCCCCGAAGCCTGAAGTGCTGAAGTGCCGAAGACACATGGCGCTCATCCATCAGTCGCTGTGATAACACAATGACGTCAGGCCACCACGTCAAATTCGGGAGATCATCCCCCAGGAGATATTCTTGCTCGGCCTTCAAAGCTTCCAAGTGCCAAAATTGGCTCCATCTCTAAACATGATTAAAAGGATTCTGGAGTTGGCAGACGGATAAATTTTAGCGGGGGCGCTAAAATAGCAGGGTGTTCCCAGATTGTAGATTGCAACAGATCGACGACCACACTTCATTGGGGGGACGAAACATGCTCGGACGTTAAAATTTTAGAGCGGTCCCGCAATCGAAACCATGGTATAGCGGAAGAGGTACGTGGCAGTTGGTGGTGAATTGCGGGGGTCGAAGCGGTGTGGACCCAAACCGCCCTTGGAAACTTCCGCAATCACGTGCTTATATAGGAACCAATCCGAGAGCAACATGTGGCAACAAACTAGGCGTTAAGCCTCATCCTAATCCCAAGGAGAAATCAGTAAATAAAAGAAGGACTGGTGGTTGAACAATTGACTACCCCATTAAATGGAAACATTGGGGTTTTGGCCGAGGAGACAGAAAATTGTCAGCTCGAAGTACCACAGAGGGCAGTTTCTCCTGCACGCCCATACTGATCGGAGTTTCCTTCTGACAGAAGGAACAGGATAGACAAGAGAAGACATACGGCACTGGAAAAGACACGCCCAAGTAGCAAGACATGTCTACTGTTTTGACTATAAATACATAAGATGAATGATATGTAAAGGATGGGGGGGGTTCGACCCAGACCGAAGGAGGTTTTGAGAAATGTTATGACTGTATATTTCAGTTTGTAAGCCGGAGGGGCATGTAGCTGTAAATTGTATTTTTATTGAAGACGCATATCAGCTGTTTCATCAGATTTGTCTTCTATGTTCTCTGTTCTATTCTTCATCTTGTCTGAATGTAATTGCTGATTTTAAGGATTAAAATTTGCCTTTGATCGATAGGTTCTTGATGCGGTAGAGGATCTGCTGTAAGCTTGCCTATTTATCATTGTTTACTGTTCAGACACATCTAAGTTCTATTCTTCATCTTGTTTGAATGTATTGCTGATTTTAAGGATTAAAATTTGCCTTTGATCGATAGATTCCTGATGCAGTAGAGGATCTGTTGTAAGCTTGCCTATTTATCACTGTTTACTGTTCAAACACATCTAAATTTTCTTTACGGGGAGGATCTCTGCTTAGAGAATATTCGTCTTTATGTTATCCTCTTATTCTTCCCTTCATCATTATACAAATATTTTGTCTGATAGGGAGCTTAAATGCCTTCATTGAGCAGGCTATTTATGACTACATAGCCCAATGGTCCATCATTGATCTGCAGTGATATCTGTCGTCTTTTCCTTTCTTTAAAGTCTTGCTAATCCACCTTCTCAAACCTTTTTAATTCATTTACATTTTGATTGGTACTGGGCTTATCCTCTAGGAGTCTGAGGGCGACTTTCAGTGCTAACAGGTGGCATAGCCAAGAGAAAGGGGGTCTCATCATGAGCCAACCTTCCCATCTCCGTGAAATGCTTTTGGGTAACGCTGTCACCTCTGGTCACCAAGCCAGGACAGTGTCCCTCAGCTCTTCCCTTGAAGCATAAAAGAAAAAAATAAAAAACAATAAAACTAAGAATAAAAGGCATTGAATGGGCTGGGAAAAAATGACATCTATGACAAGGTGCAACTCGCCCTCTATAAAGGCACCTATAGGTAAGATCTACATTTCCCTGTTATCACTGCACCCCATGCCCAAACACTTACCCCACGCCACCTCACACACTTACATGACCTAGATTGGTTCTCACCTGGGAAACACCCCAAACTTAAGGAGGACTAGCGCAATAGGACACCCTAAGACCTTCTCCAAACCTGACTTGTTAAACTACATAACGTCTTTGAGCATTTGTCTGGGTAAAGGGGGGTTTGATGCACATGTTTGGGTAATTTGATTATTAGATGTGATTGAGATTGCTATGATCCCTGCGACTTATGAACCCTTGGAGTGCGTACTTGTTGCTGCTGCAGGACTTTGCCCGGTGGACAGGTACATATGGGGGAATGATTAGCTCGGACCTCCATGGGGCTGAAATCCCATAGATGGATGCTGTGATCCCAACCAGGGGCAGAGAGACATCAAAGACTTGCACCATGAAGAAAGAAGGGCGTTGCACTGGAGACACCCCGACAGACCTAGACCCAGGGGGATCTTACTTTTCCACCTCGATGTTGACCTTTGGGAGCCCATGATGCCACTTTTGTGACCCTAGATGTCATCTAGAGTCAGGGTTTGCCCCTTGAGGTCAGTTGTGAGCTAATTGGCACGTGTGGGCATCATTCATGGCCTTTGGAGGCTTGTTATCTCACAATTTGTACTTGCCCAAAGCCCAAGGCAAGTGAATGCAAGATTGGCGTAACGGGGGGTGACCTATCACTCTCACCTTAATAGGAAACCCCTTTTTGTTTAGGAGTATATTAAAACTACCCCAAGGGAGACGCCCCCAGTGACCTAAAGGGCTGATAAATAAGGCAAAGATGCAAGAAAAATCCCCCTCTCAGTGGTCACTCAAGTCAAAGGTTCTCTAGGTCTTTAAGAGATGAAGCAAAGTGAAAATAAAGTGTACCTGCCCAGAACAAGACAACAAAGGAAAAATATGGCAATTTCCTAGTACCAAATCATGTTAGTGCTTCATAAGACCAAGAACCTTCGCAAAATAGGCTAGCTGATATAAAATTGAAGCAATGTAATAATTTACAACAACGATAAGTATTTTGTAACAACCACAAAGAAAGTGCCTTGAAATTGCTTGAAAAAGACAAGAAAATATAGCTTTAACCTGGTAGAATGATAAGAAGTTGTCACAAGCAGATTTGACAATGTCTAGCTAGGATTAAATGTCACTTTTGCAGAGAATTTGCTGCTGTTAGATAGCTATAGCAATCTTTTGTAACAACATAAAATTCTAGTGCTCAAAATTGCAAGAAATCACCATGCAAACTTAGCATTTATCTAGTAGATTAATTGGCAATTGTCACAAGCAATTTCTGAATGAGCTAAGTGCAAGTTATGGAGGTGAATGCAGCAAATTAGCATGAATTAGTATGGCTGTAGCAAAGATTTGCAACAACAGCAAGTTAACTAAGGAATTAGTCTAGTTTAAGGTTAGTAAAAGTTAGCAAAAGCTTCAAGGAGAAAGGTTTGAGTGTTTGTTTGATCAATCAATAAGAGGGAGGCTAGAACTAGTGCCTTCTAGGGCTTATGGAGTCAAGTGGACGGCCTCTTCTAAGGCTGCAAATCAATTTTGATAGTGCACAAAAGTCCAAGAGGAATGCATAGGAGAAGTAGTAACTTAAGTTCCCCTATGCATTTTCCTCAAGAAAACAAGATACTAGGGTGTAGGCAATTCTAGGCCCTAGCACCTTGCTCTCCTTAGGCTTTTTATGGGATAAGAACTTAGGCAAAGATAACTAGGTCAGAACCTTAGAGTGCTAGGAAACTAGGGCTCTAGGGTTTTACTAGTTACTAGATCAATTCAATGAAAAGCTTGGCAAATAAAAAGTAAGAAAATAGCAATTTAAGTTCCTTACTTCAAGCATTAAGCATATCATGCAATTTCATAATCTTGTATGAGCAAATAAAACCATACACAAACCATTCAATAGATGACAAAAATATAGATTTTACCTACTTGCACCAAGAATAATCATGAAATCCCGTGCAAGATCACCATAAAAGCTTCCAAGATTGATTCAACTTGCAAAAAATTAGCCTTATACAAGAGTGTGCCTCACAATTTCAACCAATAGCCCTTTTAGGGCACAAATTTCAGACCTCTCCTCTTGTGTGAGGAGTTGTGATGTAAAAATGAATGCACTTTATGTTTATTTATACAAAACTGGTGACCTTTAATTAAGTTCAGGTCAAATAAAGCCAGACCTGGCCAATTTACAAATAAATTCAATTTAGACATAAATAAAATTAATTAGAATCTAAAAACACTTCCAAGGGTCATGTCACGCCCTTTTAGGGTGACGTTGAGGCCCTTAGTTGGAACGTTGGACCTAAAAGGTAGGGCGCTTGGCCTTCAAAGGCCCCAGATGAAGCCTACACGTGCCACTAGGCTCATAAATGCCTCCAAAACAAAAACCCTAGCTCTGGATAACGTCCAGGGTCATGATGATGACGTCATGGGCCTTCTAGGGCCAACATCTATGTGGAAGAGCAAGATCCCCTTGGGTCTAGGTTTGCGAGGGTGCCTCCAAAGGTGACTTGCTTCTTTCTTCCTAGTGCAAATCTTTGATGTCTTCTTGCCCTTGGCTGGGGTTACAACATCCATTTGTGGGCTTTCAGCCCCATGAAGGTCCGAGCTAATCATTCCCTCAGGTGTACCTGTCCACCGGGCGAGGTCCTGTAGCAACAACAAGTACGCCCTCCAGGGGTTCATAAGTCACAAGGATCATAACATGTAAATCACATCCAATAATCAAATTACCCCAACATGTGCATCAAACCCCCCTTTACCTAGACAAATGCTCAAAGACGTTATGCAGTTTGACAAGTCAGGTTTGAAGGTCTCAGGGTGTCCTATTGGGCTAATCCTCCTTAAGTTTGGGATGTTTCCCAGGTGGGAACCAATCTAGGTCATTTAAATGTATGAGGCAGTGTGGGGGGAAGTGTTTAGGCATGGGGTGCAGTGATAACAGGGAAATGTAAACCTTACCTGTGGGTGCCTTTGTAGAGGGCGAGTTGCACCTTGTCATGGATGCCATTGTTTCCTAGCCCATTCAATGCCTTTTATTCTTAGCTTCATTGCTTTTGATCTTTTTTCTTTTATGCTTCAAGGGAAGAGTTGAGGGACATTGTCCTGGCTTGGTGACCAGAGGTGACAACGTTATCCACAAGCATTTCACGGAGATGAGAAGGTTGGCTCGTGATGAGACCCCCTTTCTCTTGGCTATGCCACCAAGAGCCACTACCTTGGTTTGGTGACCAGATAGATGGTAATGTCATACCACTAGATGCCCATGGTCATAATAGGCTGGCTCATGATGAGACCTCCCATCCACCAACTAATACCTTGAGTGTTTATTTATCTTGCAGATTCCCTTTTCTTACTGAGAAGCCTTTTACTGCTTTCTCGGGAATCCCTGGGTGAAGGATCTCAAAGGTGTCATTTTGGATTTTAACTCTTGCCAACTACTTTTACGCTCTAGGCTTTTAGCCCTTTCTTTCCACAAGGCAAGGTATAACCCATCCTAGTGTGGCAAATCCCAATGCCCAAACAAAGGTAGGGGGAAAAATGAGAGGAATAAAGATGGAAAGTGATAAGCATGGAGGGAATGGACGATGACCTTTCATAGACCCACCCAGTGACAACCTATCCTAAAGGGAGATCAACTTAGTAGGGCATCATGTCACCCTTCCAGGTATGAACAAGTTAAAGAGCATAATTCCCAAGCAAACATTATGAAATGAAGAAGAATTTATTGCAACATATTCAGGTGCTTCAGTAATCAGAGTGACACATACTATGATACCCAGACTCATTACCTCGTGGAGCAAGACTTACTGCTACTTCAGGACCAGGCTGGTGGGATGGATGCTGCTGCTGTTGATAAATGGGCTGCACTGAAGAAAAGAGGGGCCCTCCGGGGCCATGCTCAAGTCATACGGATCTCGACACTCCATGTCTAGGATCTGTAGGCCTCGATATGTGATCTCCTTAGTTATCCCTAGGGTAGGGGATAACAGGGCTCAACGTCACCCTTGGAGATGATTTCAGGGGTTAATTACTTTCATTTATGTAAAAACATGATTTTTAATGTAATTTGGCCAGGTCGGCCTTTTTATGACATAAAATTAATTAAAGGTCATTGATACTGTATAAATAGAGGGAAATTACTATCATTTTTTGATCATCACTCATCACACAAGTGGTGTGGTCTGAATTTCGTCCCTCTTTAAGGGTTATTGGCTGAACTAACTAATGCGCAACTTCTTGGAGAGACAATTTTTGGTGTATTTTGGCTATTTCTCATTGTGGAAGATCTTCAACTAGGGTTTGGTTTGATTAATCTTGGTGAAGTAAGTAGAAAATGTGCAATTTTTTTATGTAATGAATGCTTGTGGTAAATTTTACTTGGTTCATGTTAAAGATTATGAAATTGCTTGCTTAAACCCTAGGAGAGAAACATAAGTTACTTCTTTCTCTATAGTTTTCCACTTGTTTAATTTTCTGAAGTGCACCTTGTTTACGAAGTAGCTACTAGAGCCCTAAAGTGCTAGCTCTCTAGTAGTGTTACTCTACTTGCCTATTGCATTATTTTCTTTCAATAGTCTAAGGAAGAAAACTTCGCTAGGGCCTAAGATCCCTTACTTTCTAGCAAATTTCTCCCTAGGACTTGGATGTTTGAGGCCTTGGGTAGCCAAAACCTCCTCCATTCATCCCTTCTCCTTTGACAAAGTATTATCATTGCTACTTTGCTCCAAGTTTTACCGCTGCTATTGTGAGTTGTGACTCCATAAACCCTTAAAGGAACTACTCTATGTTATCGAGCAATTTGTACTTTGATAAAAGGAAAGGTAAAAGGAAAGCAAATTGGCGTAACTTGAGGTTAGCCTATCACTGTCAAGTCAATAGGATTCCTCTTTTTATTTAGGGTGGTAGGCCCAGGGGAGTCCTCGGTAACCTGGGGGTTTGAGAAGGCAAGGTCAAAATGGCTAATAAAAGATCTCCTCTCACAAGTCACCACCGATCAGAAAGTTCGGTTTTATAACCAATGAAATGATAATATATCAAGGTGTACCTGCCCGAAACAAAGCAACAAGAAACTATATATAGCGCAAGTACAACTTGCTGGTTAGCACTTCATAAAACAATAGACTTTCTCAAATAAAGCAATTGACTTATAATGATGAAGTAAATAGAAAATTATAACAACAAATATTGTTGAGGCTGTTAGAATATGAAAGATGTGTGCTCGTTTTACCATTGACAATACCCTTGTCACCCAACCATAGGCCGAAGCCACCCTAAGAGCACCTTAACCTTGACAGAGAATCACTCCGGAAGCAAACCCTAGGCTAGATAGCCAAACAAAGGGTAGCACACCTTTCCCCAAGGATAGCGCATAAACAAAGACTGATTAGATGTTCCAAACCCTAGCCAAGAGATAGTCCAAGCCAAAACGTAACTGCTAGCTACAGCAGCTGCACCAGGAGCTCTCCTCCAAACTTGCGCACAAGACTGCAACTGCACTGCGCAGAACTGGCTCTCTGCAACTGCTGAGATGTGTCAAATGAGAGACCGACGCCCTGTATTTATAGTGGTTCTGGCAGACTTACTGGGGTCGAATTCTCCTTCTGGGTACCTGTCTGTTCAGTATATTATTATTATTTCTGGCCGACTTCTTCTCTTGGAGGCTAATAACCTAATATAAATTATCTTCTTGAGCCGACAAGTCTTCTAAGGTTATTAGTCAACTCATTAGGGTTTCTTCTTGCTTTCCAGAGTATTCTATTCTCGTCAGGTTTACATGTGGAGGTAAATACCTCCCGCAGCTACCATAATATCAACTCTCCCTCCTAGCTAGGGAGGTATTACATGTAATGGTCTTGAGCACAAAACATACCATTCACCCGGTAGCATCAACATAGTTATATAGACTAGATCATGACTAGATCACGAGCACCATCATCATCATCAGTGTCATCAGCTGCATCATCTCTCGAAACCATACTCTATCTGAGTAATCAGACATGATGCTCACTCCACAGAGTGATACAGACCCATTCTTCTAATCTAGAAGAGTAAGTGCTCTGAACCATTTTCCGTCTGGAAAATCTCTGTTCATCATTCATCCGACTGATGATTATCTCCAATAAACTGCTGAAAGTCTTCAAGGCAATCAGAACAAAAATAGAACACAACTGTGTCTATCCATAGTAGTACATAACTACAATCTAGTGGTACACTACCACACCAAGTAACACACAAGTACTTGATCAACAACTTATAGTCACGAATAGTGGAACATATCCACCACAGTAGTCTACATCTACTGTCATACAGTCTTCATAACAAACATCTGATAGCAACCTGCACAGAAACAATGTTATGATATAAACTGAATCATCTGGGCCAATCTTTCACTCACATCTGTGAGATTTGAAAGAATATCTGCCCTTAGAGTAGAACAATGAGATATCTGGACTATTCTTCTCAAGCAAGGAAGAATAACTGTTCTGTCTTCTGAACCTAGACCATTCCCCACCCTGGGCCATTCTTCCTACACTAATCAAAGTGCACCCTGGAGAGAATGTATAAACCCTAAGGAATGCTTGTCCCTGATTGCTGAGCGTGGACCATTCCCCACCCTGGGCCATTCCTCCTACACTAATCAAAGTGCACCCTGGAGAGAATGTATAAACCCTAAGAAATGACTGTCCGGACCATTTCCTCTGTTAACCACAAGAGGAAAAGACTGTCCTGTATCAACCTCCAAAACGGACCATTCCTCATGTTAACCACAATGAGAAATCGCTGTCCGGCGAGGCGGGCTAGTCTTCTTGAGTAACCCTCAAGAAGAGAGACTGCCCTAGATCACTCCCCATGTTAACCACAATGGGAAGTCGCTGTCTATGATACATCAACAATCTGGACCATTTCCCATGTTAACCACAATGGGAAATCACTGTCCGTCAGAAATCTCAATCCACTTTCCGAACAGGAAAGCAACTGTCCAAGATGGACTATTTTTCAATATTGAAAAATAAATGTCTTCAATAATATTTTCAGTGCTCCCTCCCAACCTGGGAGTCATCTCTTCCTTTTTCAATAAGGAAGTTGTTTCCACGAGCTCCAGCTTGAGTACGCAAACTCTTTCATCTTTTACCAAAATGTCTGCTTATCTGCTCATCTGTGGAGATATGTATTGGAGAATCACTTTCTCCTTTCTGGACTTCATCACGGATAGTGTAATGCTTGATTTCAAATGTACTTTAATCTGGAACACTAATTTTCTGTGAAGGCTTCATGTAGCTCTGAACAATAGAGTATATCATTGTTGGAAAATTGGAACATATCCATGTGGCACTTCTTCTGTTATCATGAGATCTGATCTACTGAGTAATCATCTTGATGTTATAGGAAATCTTCACCATGCTTTTGCTATGCACTGGAGGTTTTTCACCAAGTTATCTTCTTCTTTCTGCATACAAGGGTCTCTTTCTGGTATGCCTCAAAGTCTTGAAATTGCTCTTCATACACTCTTTATTCAATTTCTCTGGAGAACATTCTTTGCATTCATCTAATGTAGAATTCCGACTCATGGATGTTGTGGATGATATAATGACTCATGTAGAGATAAGTCTGGTTTACTGGAACAAGTAATCGTCATAGTCTTCTCCCTCCATTTGGGAGAACCTCTAGTTTTGGATCTTGCAGTGCTTTCATTCATAAGTCTTCCATGCATTGTTCTTCATCACGACTTTCAGTTCCTCTGCTTGATTGCTTTTATTGAGTTTATATCAGGCTGACAATCTTGTGATTCTTGATACAATGACTGGTTGTTCTGGCTTCTCTTTCTTTCTTGGAATCTTCATTTGTTTCTTTAGTTCTCGATCCATGGAGTTTCTTATAGATTCCATGCCCTAAAGATTCCATCATAGGATCAC
>ML787981.1:516749-537126 GCA_009831015.1 Picea engelmannii
CCTCTAGGGGAAGAAAACCCAGCAAAAACTTCCTTATCATAAATAGCTTATACAATGTTCAAGAGATAACTCAACCAATACAGAAAAAGTCCTCCTCAAGAGATGCGCCACCCTTCTTCTCCTCTCTCCAACTTGTAATTGCAGCTTGCCTCATAAGAGAATGAGCAAGTGAAGTGTGTGTAAGAAGTGAGGTGCTAGCCTCTTATTTATATCAATCTGGCACATGTGAAGAGTCACCATCTGGCAGGGCCGACCTCTCACTCTGGGTGGGTAAATCCACCTTTAATTAATTCTGTCCCTTTCATTATAACTGCTGGGGCCGACTTCTTATTTTGCACTTTGTAATTGTCCGATGACCAATCCGCAAAAGGGGATTTGGTCCTTATACAATTACCGACATGATTAATCCTCAATGGGGATTAATCTAATAACAACAATAATAATAATAACATGATTAATCCACAATGGGGATTTAATCCAATAACAAAATAATAAGAATGCTCTTCGCAGTGACATTATTTCAACAATTAGTCCCTTTTAGGGCAACGTTGGCTTCCTGGAGAAAAACGTTAGGCCTCCTTGGGCCTTAGGATCCTGCCACACGTGCCACTTGGCACACAACTGCCTCCAAAGTATCCAAAACGCTGGGTGACATCATGGGTGACCTGGGTGATGTCATGGGCCTTCCAAGGTGTACATCATGGTGAAAGGGAAAGACCCTCCTGGGTCTAGGCCTGCTAGGCTGTCCCTGGTGGAACGTCCTCCTCTCTCTCTAGTGCAAACCCCTGATCTATCTCTGCCCCTGGCTGGGGTCTCAACATCCATCTGGTGGGATTTTAGCCCCATGGAGGTTCCGAACTAATCATCTCCCCATGTGTACTTGTCCATCGGGTGTGGCCCTGCAACATCAACAAATATGCCCTCCATGGGCTCATAAGTCACAGAGATCATAACAGTGCCAATCACATCTAATCATCAAGTTATTTAAACATGTGCATGAAACCCCTTTTACCCGGACAAGTGTCAAAAAACGTTATGCTATTCTACAAGCCAAGTTTGGAGGGGACGCTAGGACGTCCTATTGGGCTAATGTTCATTGGACGTGGGATGTTCCCGGGTGAAGTCAAATCCAGGCCATGTAAGTGGATGAGGTGGTAGGGGATGTCTGGGGAATGGGTGTAGTGATAGCGGGGAAATGTATGGCTTACCTGTGGGTGCCTCTGAAGAGGGTGAGCTGCACCTTGTAATGGATGCAAATGTTTTCAAGCCCATTCATGCCTTTTATCTTTTATTCTTATTTCTTTTTCTTTCAAGAGGCTAGTTAGGGGACACTGCCCTGGCGTGGTGACCAGTGGTCACGATGTCACCCACAAGCATTTCATGGAAATGAGAAGTCTGGCTCGTGATGAGACCGCCTCTCTCTTGGCTATGCCACCAAAAGCCACTACCCTGGCGTGGTGACCAACTGAATGGTAGTGTCATACCGCTACATGCCCATGGACCTAATAGGTTGGCTCGTGATGAGACCCCTTATCCTCCAACTAGGTCTTGATTTATTATGTTTATGGGTCCCTCTGTTTCTTGCTGAGGAGCCTTTTATTGGTTTCTCGGGGATCCCTGGGCGAAGCATCTCAAGGTTTCATTCTTTTGGCTTTTATCTTTTGCCATCTACTTTCACCCTCTTGGCCTTTAGCCCCTTCTTCCCACAAGGTAAGGTACAACCCTTGGATAGTTTGGCCAACCCAGTGCCCGGACCAGTGTATGGGATGGATGAGCGGGAAAAAGATGAAAAGTGGTAAGTATGGTGGGAACGGACGATGACCTTTCATGAATCTCCCTAGTGGCAACTCAAACCCTATGGGAACCAACTTACTAGGGAAACTTGTCATTCCCTTCAGGTGTGGTCAATTGGAAAGGCATAAGGTCCAAGCAGAGGTTAGAAGCAAAAAGAATTAAATGCACATATTCAAATGTTTTGAGAATCAGAGTGACACATACCATGATACCCAAATTCATTACCTCATGGATCAAGACCCATTTTTGCTCCAGGACTAGGCCGATGTGATGGATGCTGCTGCTGCTGACAAAGTGGAGGTGCTGAAGAAGAACAGGATGGGTCCTCTAGGGCCATGCTCAAGTCGATTTGGCTCTCGGTACTCCATGTTTAGGACCTGTGGGCCTCGAGACATAATCTCCTTAGTTATCCCTAGGCTAGGGGATAACAGTTTACTCATTATAGTGGATGATTGATCAAACAAACACTAAAACCTTTATCCTTGAAGCTTTTACTAACATTTTCTAACCTTAAACTAGACTAACTCCTTAGCTAACTTGCTGCTGTTGCAAAACATTGCTACAACCATACTAATTCAAGCCAAATTGCTGCATTCACCCACATAACTCACACTTACATCATCCAGAAATCATTTGTGACAATTGCCAGTCAATCTACTAGATAAGTGTTGAGTTTGCATGGTGTTTTCTTGCACTTTTGACCACTAGAATTTGCTGCTGTTGCAAAAGATTGCTACATCCATCTAACTGCAGCAAATTCTCTGCAAAAGTGATATATTATGCTAGCTAGACATTGCCAAACTTGCTTGTGAGAACCTTTTATCATTCTGCTAGGTTAAAGCTATTTCTTCTTGTCTTTTTCAAGCATTTTCAAGGCATAATTCTTGTGGCTGTTATAAAATATTAATTGTTGTTATAAACTGTTACATTTCTGCAAATTCATATCAACAAGCTTACTTTTTAAAGGTTCATAGTCTTATGAAGCACTAACATCATATTTTTGTACTTGTACGCTGCTATATTTCCTTTGTTGTCTTGTTCTGAGCAGATACACCCCATTTTACCATTTGCTTCATCCCTTAAAGGCCATAAGAACCTTTTGAATTGAGTGACCAATGAGAGGGGGATTTTCTTGCATCCTTGCCTTAGTTATCAACCCTTAAGGTCACTGGGGATGTCTCCCCTGGGGTGATCTTGATATACTCGTAACTAGAAAGGGGTTTCCTATTAAGGTGACAATGATAGGTCACCCCCTGTTACACCAATCTTGCATCCACTTGCCTTGGGCTTTGGGCAAGTACAAATTGTGCGATAACAGGGTCGATGGAGCATCCCGGTGCACCGACTATCAATCAAATCCCATAACAACATTTGTCTACTAAACCCGAGGGTACCCTTGCCCACACAATAAGCTCAGATAACTTCTTTGGCCCTATCCATGGTCTCATACAAATAGCCCATTGCGGACTTATCGCTATCAACCAATCTCAGAACCTTTACCAATGGTTCACTAACTGAGCACACTTATACCACTCCTTCCCAAAAGGAGTCGCTGTACACCAATCTAGCAATGGCTCTCCCATCCTCTCTCCTACTATATGTACAATCATGCCATTCATCAAAAACAAACATTTGCTTCAACTCAAACTGACATTGAAGCAAAGATTGAAGAGTAATGGAGTTGGTGGCAAAACGTGTGATTGTAGGATGTTGCAACTCCCTGTTTCTGGTGTGTCTTCTCATGAGGCTAAGCATGAAAGCATGGTTATATATGAACTTGGGGATGCTCCTAGCCTGATCAATCACTTCCTTGATGAAGGAGGTTTTCCCCATATCCTAGAGCATCAAATTAATATAGTGTGTAGCGCATGGAGTCTAGACCAATGAGCGGTGCCTCTCCATAAGCATCCTACCAAAAGCCACATAATTAGCTGCATTATTTGTTATGATTTGCACCACATTATGCAAACCGATATCCTGGATGAACCCATCCATGAACTCACATAACGATGTTGCATCTTTTACATGTGCCGATGCATCCACTGATTTGATAAACATGGTACCTCTAGGACAATGTACCAAGAAATTGAGAAGGGTCCAACCCTTTCTATATGTCCATCCATCATACATTGCTGTGCATCCAGAGACCTCCCATGATTGCTTCAACTCTGTGAATATAGAGTTGATGTCCTTTTCTGCTTGAAGAATTGCCCCCCACAACTCATAGGTAGCACTTTTATACCCTGGTCCAACAACAACAATGGCATCACACATCGACTGCCAAAATGGATTGTTTTTGGTGATGTTGAGAGGTAAATCACTCCAGAAAAGACACCTCCCCATAACCCTGTCTGCTTCTTCCTTCTCCTTTTTTTTTAACACTGACATGATAAAAGGTTGTGCTCTAGAGCTAGTTCGTGGAACAAAAAAAGATGCAGACCTCTCAGTAGTTGAATCTGTGGAGCCCCTCTCTCTACCCTTAGTGGTAGATAGTCTTGAACTTATAACTGCAAGTTCAGCCTTGTTTGTGGCTACGTCTTCTTTCTTTTTATCCTTTGCATGAATTGAATCATGCACAACTCTCATAATATCCGAGATAAATTAAAGACAAATCCCAACATCATGCCTGGGGATTTTAATTAAATGGTATTTCAACCTGCTAATCCCTCCCATCATATGCTGCCCACACAATTTGCAATTCAATCATTGCCGGTTTGTCCCATCTTTAGGGTTCCCATACTACCAAAATGGGTCCAAAGCCTTCGACATATTTTCTATGGAAATGGGCAGCTTCAAAATTCAATCCTAAGGCACCAAAAACACAAGAAAATGACATTAAACCCCACTAGAAAAAAAATAACAGCCCATTGGTTAAAAGAAATCAGACCTCTAGATTAGATTATTAGCAATGAAAAATGACATTAAGAGGGTGGAGAAAAAATTAATATTAAAGCTCAAACTTGCTGTCCCATTAAAAAAAACCCTTACATTGTTTTATGGGCATGAAAATTTGGCAAAATGACAAAAAAAAAACAAAATGTAGGCAAGCAAAGAGGCAAACAAACATGCATTAATTTATGAAAAAAATAGCATTAACATGGTGGGATTTAAATACATACCTATGAATGGAAGATTCAACATCGGCTGACAAATGAAATTGAACTCTTGCTCCACTAAAAAATCCTTCATGGTGATGATGATGGTTGTTTATCTATCTCCACAGTGATTGATGATGACCACAAGCCCTTCTCCTTCCTTCTCCAACAACAAAAAACACAAATGACAAAAAAAAAAACTCATAAAATTAGCTTTATATCTACGATTTCCGCCTATCGGTGATGTTTCCTATTGTGGCATGAAAAATCGACAAAAGTCATGATTTTTTTGGACCGAAATTTCGTCGGCCCTAAAAAATCACAATTTCGAAATATTTCCTATCGTGGCATGAAAAATTGGCAAAAGTCATGATTTTTTTGGACCGAAATTTCGTCGGACTGAAAAAATCACGATTTTTTCAAACATCGTTGATTTTTCGGCGATGTTATCAACATTGATTCCAACATAGGATGAACAACTTAAGAAACCATTCACACAACCAGATCAAAGATCATAACATTAGTGTTTTTACATGGTTAAAAGTTAAAACCCTCTAAGAGGGAAACAGTCCATGGCCCCAACCAATGTGGCCACTTCAGGCAATATATTAATACAACAGATAAATATTTTACAAGAGAGTTTTTCATAATCGATCGTTAGCAAATGACCCTCCATGCTCTTTAAATAGAGATTATGGACCTGTTGCCACCTTATACACACTTGGGCTATCGTGGAAGAAATCTTCAATCCACTTAGTGTGTCCTTGGGGGAAAGTCTCGAGTCAAGGTGCTGTCACCTGATCCTTGACTCCTCCGTCTAGGCCAACTCCTAGCGAAACCAAGGGGGGTAGTCCCTATGAAAAAGAATCTAAAGCTTTTTTACTCTATGAAGCTTAAAAGCAAATTTATTCTAGGAGTTTATTTGAGATCACAAGACTTAATATAGAAACATAATTTATTCAAAGGATACAGCCTGTGAAAATCTCATAAATGTTAATCATTCATCACATGCTTCAAAAGGAAATAACTTTAAACTAATTGAAGTAAAGATTAGCTGACAAAAATAAATAAAAACGTAGACCAATGCCAGATAAAAATAAAATGTGATGTGATGAAAATGTCGCGTTAATTTTATCTTGAGAATTTTATTAGGGGATTTGGGAGGTTTAACAAGTCTTTGAATCCGTGAAGTGGGGATTGAAGTCGGGGTCCCCACTCTTTGTGTGAAAAAGTGAATTTGGCCTCCTTGCTTGTTATTCGGCAATCTTATAGACGTGCCGACTGGGTGTGTCGTAGGTCCAAAAAGAGGATAGAATCCCCCCTGACTTAACACACTCCACCCAGATGCAGAGGTCTTAGATAAATAAAACAGTAAGAAGATTTCCCTAATTAAACTAGCATGCGTTGCTCAAATCCATTTCTGGGTCTCCAAAGCCACTTGAACGTAGTAGTGGGATTGCATACATGATTGAAAAACTTGGGTTTATTCCAATATTTGCAAAAAATAAACTAAGCTAACAACTAGTATTCTACGAAAACAAAACTAAACTAAAGCTTTGTGATTGATTTTATGACTTCAATTTAGTGATGTGAATTAATTTTAACTTGTTATGCAAAATTGAAACTAAAAGTTAAGCAAATAACATGAGAAACAACCCCGAAGCAAAAAAAAGGAAAAAAAAACCTGTTTCCCCCCCAGGGGCGGGGGAAACAAAGAAAAACGAGCTTTGTGGCTCGCAAACTTTATTAAGCCTACTACACTTCTTTCTTTTTTGGGCTTTGGATCCTTATAGAGACGGATCGATAATCTAAATAAATACAATAAAAGAAAGACTCTTTGAGCCTTGTGTCTTCAAAGGGTTGACTTGGGTGATGGATCTTCAACCTGGACTAAAAAAATCGCTCGTCCCTTGATGGACCTGTTAGGACAGCAAATAAAGTATGTTATTAATGGCAAAAAATGAATAAAAACATAAAGGAAAAAGAGTGATTTTAACAATTTTTTAAAGGACAATTTTATTCCAAGTAAAGGACAATTTTGTTTAGTTTTTTAGAGGGTTTAGAGGACTCTTGATCGCTTGGCTGCCCCAAACTTATCCAAGGTGGAAAGATCTTGTCCTTGGGCTGCCCTTCAACCTGTAAAACAATGAAGAAAAGACTCCAAAGACTGCCAAAAGAGGCTTAGGACAACAAAGACAAATTAGTCAAAAAGCTTGCAAAACTAAGCTAGAAACTAGAGACTATGAACTAGTAAACTCTAAACTTTATTAGAGAAAATTCCTTGCTGTTAGGACAACAAGTAATTGAGCACTCTATATTGCTAGATTTGACATTAAACCAAGACAAGGAACCCAACTTTCAACTTTTAAAAATATCAGAAAATTAGCTAAGTGAAAGGGAGCCTTCTACTACACTAGATCTATTAGATAAACTTTGCAAACAAATTTTTGATCTAGTAAATTTATGCACGCATAAAAGAAACACAGTTTTGGCTTTTAGAATTAAATGCATGCATGTGAGTACAAGTAACTTTAAAATTTCTGAAAATAGAATGGTGAGAGAGAGAGAGAAGAAGACAAGCTTGTGCTTGGAATTTCTTGGGCAATGGGGTCCTTCTTTGGTGGAACGAGGAGGGATCTTCTTCAAAGATCTTAGAAGAATGGTAGAGTCAATCTAGATCATCCAATCCTCCAAGTGAGGTTTCCAATGCTTCAAAGTTCATACACTTGCAAGCAAAGAGGTTAGAAAGAGGTATCACCTACAAAAGAGACTTCAAAGCAATATTGGTTAAGCAAAACGCATAGAGCATATAAAAATCTCTTGAATAGATAAATAATAAGAACACTAATCAAACTAGTTTAACAATCTTATCCTAATGAGTAATAGTACTCCTATTAGGCCAAATTTAACCAAAATAACATAACAAGCATAATAGAACAAAGTCACCTCATAAGCACTTGCATCCACACACTATCCAAGCCACCAATAGGACCTCCAAAGTCTTCTTTATTCCAATGTTCACAAAATATTACAATGATAAAACACAAACAACGTATTCCCAAGCTCCAATTGACAATAATGGAGAGGGGTCGACCTTCTTTTATCTAGTTTTGGGTGACAACTCCAAGAGAGATGCGCAAGTGTGAGGGAGAGTGGTGCATGTGAGAAGAGGAGATGCGCAAGGAGTGATGTGGGGATGAGTGGGGATGAAGTGAGGTGGATGTGGAGTGAGGGAGGTGGAGTAGGAGATGAAGTGGAGTGGGAGTGGGAGTGGGAGAGTGAGTTCCCTCTTTGGGATTGACGTCAACCTTTCCAAGTGCGCCAACTAGCCCAAGAGAGGTCGAGTTATGCTTTGGGATCTCCACCACTCGCCATGTAAGCTAAGTGATGCGCCCTCACTGGGAGTAGTCACCTCCAACTAGACTCTAGACTCTAGACATGTCGAAACATGTTTCCGACATGTTTTTTGACTTCCCTATTTTTTAGGAAACTCAATTAAATCCCCTTTTTTGTCTTTTTTCGAGAGAAATACATTTTTGAGTGATTAAAATCTCTTTTTTACCTAGACAGAAGGGGAAGAGGGGTTTAAAGGGTGCTTTGGCTTAGAAAACGAGCACAAACATGGCATTTGACAATGACTGATGCCATATTTTTACATTTTATTGACTTTACATTAAAAAATTTCCGTTTTGCGGGAAATTTATTACTTGAATAAAACATTAAAAAAAACCTATGGGGACCTGAAGCAATTTCCATATGACTCAATAGACATGACCTAGCATGAACTTATATACATTTAGACACTAGACATTGGTTATACCATGCCAAGGCCTAACTACCAGCACATACTCCATCTTTGGAGTCAGTTTTGAGTGAAAAAACTTAGAAATTATTAGTCACCCACAAAGACTGGCAAAAAATAGTTAACAAGTGAAAAAAAACAGTTTAGAGTACATGCTCGTGCCCAGGTCTTAGGTGGCCAATAGTCTTTTACAACTTTCATGCTCAAGTTATTTATTACAATGCCTCGGAGGGATGGAAATGTAGAAAAAAAGGTGGTCTAATTGACCTGCTGAATCTGTGAACTCTGACTTCTAAGCATCTGTCTGCTCAGTCTCTGGCGACTCATCTTCAAATCCAGCTAATACAACTCGATGGATAACAGAACCAATCGGGTGTTAGGCCACAGATCAATATAGTCGTTAAGATCGAGGATAATATGAGCTATCAGATCACTCTATTTCTAGAATATATCATGACCGTTGGATTACATAACTACAAATGCATACTAAAGAAATGCACTTTTACCTAAAGACACATTAGACCAAGTTGATCTTAACTAACTCCAAAGTGTCTAAATATCCTTACATCCCTCCTTAAGAACAACTTGGGATAAGATTGAAGGATTTACAAAGATGACAAAGTAAGAGAAAGGAGGCATTAGAGCCTATTCCCCCTTAATGAAAACTTCTTGAACTCCTAACATATATCGAAGTTTGGAAAATTTCTCTTTTGTAAAAGACTTTGTGAAAATGTTTGTAACTTGATCATTTGTTGGGCAAAAGAGAACTTCAAGAACTCAATAATGAATGAGCTTTCTGATGAATTGCATTTGTAGCTCAATGTGTTTTCTACGTTGATGTTGAATTGGATCTTTGGCGAGCTTGATGGCACTCTGATTGTCACACTAGAGGGTGGTTGGATGTTGCTGCTGGAATCCAAACTCTGAAAGGATCTGTCGAAGTCACAAGGCTTCTTGACGTGCATTAACCGTTACTCGGTACTATGCTTCTGCTAAAGAAAGAGCAAGAGCTTGTTGTTTCTTACAAGCCCAAGTGGTAGGTCCGAAACAAAGGCTTAAAACATAACCTGCAATAGACTTTCGATCATCAGGGTCGTTGACCGAATCTGAATCAGTGAAACCAACCAACAAAGGAGTCCCCCCCTGAACTATAATGTATCCCAAATTGGACTGTACCTCGGATATATCAAAGTATCCTTTTTGTTGCTATCCAATGGTTCTCATGGGGTGTTTGCATATACCTGGAAACAAGACCAACATCAAAGGAAATATCAGGATGGGTATGAGTCAAATATAAGAGGCTACCAACTAACTGATGGTGCAAAGTGGCATAGACTTTACGAGTAATATAGGTGGTAGCAATTTTGACTCTAGATTGGAAGGGAGAAGGGGTTGGTTTAAAATCTTCCATGTGAAAGTGGTGAAGAAGATCACATGCATACTTAGACTAGGAAAGGGAAATACCTTCCTTAGTTTGCAACACTTGGAGGCCAAGGAAATAATGCAAATAGCCTAAGTCTGTCATTTCAAAGTTCTTCTTAAGGTTGGATTTTACATGGATTAAGAGTTTAGGGTCACTACCAATGATGATAAGGTCATCAACATAAAGGACAAGTATTATGAGATGACTTCCTAGTTTCTTGGTAAAGACATTAGGGTCAGAATAACATCTAGAAAAGACGATGTCAAGAAGAAAGCTATCCATTTTAGCATACCAAGCTCGAGGAGCTTGCTTAAGACCATAGAGAGATTTCTTAAGGCGACATACAAGGCCAGAGTCATTCTAAACATAGCCAGGAGGTTGTTTCATGTAGATTTCTTCTTGCAAATTCCTATGCAAGAAGGCGGATTTAACATCCCATTTGATGGACCTCCAATTAATGTGAGGTAGCAAGGGCTAGAACAAGGTGGATGGAATTTATTTTGGCTATAGGGGAAAAATTTCATTATAATCAATGCCTTCAACTTGAGCGAATCTTGTGGAAACTAACGGGGCCTTATTTCTTTCAATACTTCCATCTAATGCATACTTAGTTCTATACACCCATTTACATCTGACAAGTTTGTTGACGTATTTAGCATTGGACATGTACTTCCACATTGGCTTGGTGTCTAGCATGTGGAAGTCATCACTAATATCTCTCAGAACTTAGGAGTTTCACTTTAATTGAGTAATAATTAAAGTGAATGCCTTGTTATAATTAATGTGAGTTTAATTAAGTTAAATGCCTAAGTTTTTGGCATTAGTAACTTAAGTGAGTTAATTAAATCCTAGCCATTAGATCTAAAGTGAAGGTGAGATTTAATCTCAGCCTTTGATCACTTTGGAGATCTAGGGACTATGTCTTTCTTTTGGATCTTGAAGACAAAGGTAGGTGCAACCAAGCCCAACCTCCTCTTCAAGTGTGAGAACCTGCAACACTTAGAGATCTCTTGCTAACAAAAGATTAGTAGAATGGTGCTACACTGCTACCTACATAGAATGTTTCATAAAAACATAAACATTAAACTAAATGGATATGTATTATAAAATATTCAAATGTACATAAGCATTAAGATCATCAAGCAAACTAGCTTTTCTAATCATATCTTACTTGGAGATAGCTCCACTAGAAGGCCAGTAACTAACAAATGAAACACGTACACAATAACAAATTTTATCTCACAATATAACACTTGACATAGATGCTCCACACATGAAATTTGATACAAGAATGTAGCCTCCAAAGCCTTTTATTCCAATTCACAATGATGATACAATACAATGATACACAAACAAATTCTTCCCAAATTCCAACTAACTTAAGCAATGGGGGAATGCTTTTATTTATAGCTCAAGGGTGAAGATCCCCAAGAGAGGAGGGCGCACCAAGTGTAGGAGAGGGGCACACCAAGTGTGAGAGGAAAGGAGGCAAGTGGTGGAGCATGGGCTGTCACCTCTCCCCTAACCCCAAAAGTAGACAAGTGTGCATAAGGGAGGATGGTAGGAGGGCACCACCTCTCAAAGAGAGGATGGCCTCTCTCTAGAATGCACCATTCCTCTAAGAGGGGCGTACCTCCTCTTTGGCCACATGCTCAAATGCTAGGTGGATGACCTTTGACTTTAGTCTTTCATCAATAGATGCCTCTACTTGCTTGCCACATAGCCTTTTAGGTTTTATTTCACTCAAAACATGTTAGAACATGTTTCCGACAACTTTGCTAAATTTTAGCAATCCTGATTTTTTATGTCTTTTGTGGGTTTTGTGAGTAAAATTAACTTTTTAGTGATTAAAATCACTAATTTCACTCACAAAAGTGGGTGCTCCAGGTTACAAAATGAGCACCCCCCAAGGCATATGATGCCTCCTAGTACCACTTTTTTAATATAACTTCAAATTACAATTAAAAAATTCCGTTTTATGAGAAATTTTTTATTAACTGAAAAAATTAAAAATCCTAAGGGGGACTTAGCACATTTCCATGAAACTCTAGGAGGATGTTTAGCATGGTAATATACATTAGACACTAGGCTTAGATGACCATGCTAAGACCTAACCATGAGTATATACTCCAACTTTGGAGAAAGTGAGTGAAAAAACTCGGAAATTATAAATTGCTTGGACGACAGAATACAATTAACAAGTAAAACAAACACTCTAGAGTAACAACTCATGTCTAAGTCTTAGGAGGCTAAACCTTTTACAAAATTCATCATGCAACACCTCTTATTACAATTCCCCGCAGAGTATGGAAATGTGGTAAAAAAGTTGAAAAAAGGCCAGACTAGGCGACTGGACTTCTGAACTCTGAATTTTGAACAAGTCATTTTTCAATCTTTGGCGGCTCATCTGCATGTCCATCCTAGTGCAACTTGGTGGATAACATTGGCTCCATATGGGGATGTGTGCTTGATCTTTTAAGCAAAAGGCGAGCATGCGAAAATCCAGAATTTGTTCCTACATCACAGCCATCTCGCCAAAAACAACATCAACGACACATGTATATGAAAACCAAGTATAAATTGAAGTTGCACAATCAATATACATGTATATACAAAATATAATTCAAAAAGATGAATATGAACTATTATACATAAAGTACAAAAGAAGAAAGTGAACATTAATTAGAAATAAAGAATCTGAAAGAATATGAAAGTAAAATACAAAGGGAAGGGTTAGAGATACGTTACAAAGGATGCCCTTAGGCATCAGATGATATCACTGAAGAACAACTTGAGGAACTGCCCGTTAACAGACAAGGTCAACTTCTCTCCATCCATTTGGCTGAGGCAAAAGGAGTTCAACCCAGCAACATCATGGATGATGTATGGTCCTGTCCAAAAACTGTCAAACTTCCCATGTTTCCCTGGCTTTTCTTTCCTTTTATCCCACAATAAAACTGTGTCACCCTTCTGAAAGACCCTCGGTTTGGAAGACTTGTCAAAAGTCTTCTTCACTTTTTCTTGATTTCTGACACACTGATCAAAAGCCTTTCTTCTCTTCTCATCTAACTCTATCAAATGATCCAACCTGATCTGTAAAGCATCTTTATCTGTGCTGAACCCATGAAGGAGCTAATAAGATGGAAGCCTCAAATGCACCGGTGAGGTAACATCTAACCATTCACAAGCTCAAATCGAGTCTTTGCTGTTGCACTTTTCTTTGTTATTCGATCAGCCCAAAGTGCAAATTTAAGCTTACTATTCCAAGACTTCTTATTATCCCCCACTGTCTTTTTGATTATGGTCATGAGGTTTTTATTACTTGACTCAGCTAGACCATTTCCTTGGGGATAATAGTTTGATGAATGGGATAAGACAATGCCATATTTAAAACAGAATGAGGAAAGTTCTATTGAACTGAAAGCTTTTAGCATTATCAGTTGTGATCTTGGCAGGCGCACCGAATCTAGTGATAATCTTATCTTCAAGAAAATCCATGACTACCTTATCGGTTGCCCACTTGGTGGGTATTGCCTCTACCCACTTGGTGAAATAGTCGGTTGCAGTTAGGATCCAAGTGAAGCCATTACTTGAATTGTCTTTAAACTGACCGATAAAATCAAGCCCCCACTGCTGGAAAAGGGGCCTCAACTACTACTGGCTGCAATGGTAAAGCTGCAAGCTTTTGCTTTCCTGAAAACATCTGACACTGTTGACAACTTCTAACCATTTTATGAACATCATAAAATATTGTAGGCCAATAGTATCCTGCTCTAATAATTTTGTGGGCTCTGGTTTTAGCTGCATAATGTCCTCCACAAAATCCTGAATGAAACTTTGTCAAAAGTTTCTTAGAGTCTGGCTCATCAACACATCTAAGTATTGTTAAATTCGACAGCATCGACAATCATTCTCCAATGAGAGGCCATATGGGCCACCCTGAGGCTAGCCAGGGAGATTTGGAGAATCAACCAGTCTTGTGAGGTATTGACAAAAGCCAGGGGGAACGTACAACCTCTGTGAGTCAAACCAAAAGTCAGGATGAACGAGATGCTATGTAAGTCTAATGAAAAATTTAGGGGGAACGTAAAACCTCTGTGAGCATAGACAATCTAGTGCAAAATTCAGGGGGAACGTACAACCTCTGCGAGCATAGACAGACTAGTGCAAAAGTCAGGGGGAACGTACAATCTCTGTGAGCCTAGTCAAGCCTTGTGAGCCATGAACAAAAGTCGAGGAATCTAGCAAAAGTTAGGTTGAATATAAAATTCCTATGAGCTAGAAACAAACAATATCCCTAATATTGCAAATGATATAAATGTATTGATCTAGTGCGTTGGCACGTGTAACATTATCCACCATGAAGAGAATTTCGAATTGGCATGTAAAGAGTCGAGTTGTCTAAGTCAAAGTCAAAGTTGTCAAGTTTGTCGCATGTTGCATGTTTCATGCATGACATGCATTGCATGCATACATGACATGTACATGCTAAGTTAGTACGCATGCATGCCAAGTCAAGGGTGAGTTGTAATTGAAGTCTCAAGTCCAGTTCTATTTTCGAACTAAAGTGTGAAGCTGAGCAATGTCAAGCATGCCCTCTTTTCTTCTCCTATTCATTCCTTTATAAGCAAAGATCGACCCCCTCTCTTCTACACAATTGCTATGTAGGGTAAAGGTGATGCTATAGAGGCTGCTAAACAAAGGCGTATAGAGGCAGAATTACAAGTGCTAAACAGAGGCGTATGGAGGCTGCTAAACAGAGGTTCATATCACTCCTATAAAGGCTGCTAAATAGAGGCGAATATCAGTCCTATAAAGGCTGCTATACAGAGGCACATAGCAGACCTATAGAGGCAGCATTACAGCTGCTAAACAGAGGCGCATATCAGACCTATAGAGGCAGCATTACAGCTGCTAAACGGAGGTGCATATCAGACCTATAGAGGCAACATTACAACTTCTAAACAGAGGTGCAGATCAGTCCTATAGAGGCAGCATTTCAAGTGCTAAACAAAGGCGCATATCAGTCAAATAGAGGCAGAATCAACAACCCATATCAGAGCTGATTTATCAGTTTTTAAGAGGCAGCGTATCTCAGTCTTTGAAGGTAACTCGGATACTTCTTTAGTGCTGGCCTGTAACAAGAGTCTAGATATCAGCAAGGTCTCTTAGTTCACTGTCAGGTCAGAGTCAACTTGGCAAGCTCTTTAAGAGCAAAGTATTCATGGTGGATATTTGTAAGTGATCTTACATTATTAATGCAATAAAGGAATATCGTTTGCTGGGGTTTTTCTCCATGTATAGGGTTTCCCCAGGGTGTATGTGTTGTTGATGTGCATGCTTACGTATCTACATGATTATTGCTATTCAATTATGATTCTATATTGTTGAAATGTATTAAGTTGGAATCAAAGTGTTGAAGAAAATAAAGAAATAATCAGAAATCAAGTTCAAAATTTAACATGGTATCAGAGCTTAGGGTGTGATAAGCTTGTTGAAGTGCAACAATAGGTACACACAGATCCAAGCAAGCTTGATTAAGTTTCCAGTGTAAGGTCCATGGCATCCTCCATTTCAGTCAGGGCCGAGTATAGGCTAGGAGTTGCCAACTTCAATGTGTGGAAGCTCCGAATAACAAATATTTTGCAGGAGCATGATCTTGAGCAGTATGTGACCACAGTGGTGGAGGAACCTACCACTAATTCAGGAAGAGCGGCCTTCAGGAAGAGTCAAGCAAAGGCCAAGCGAATCATCTTTGACTCAGTCAAAGACAGTATAATGCCAACGATGACTTCATTGATGACTGCCAAGGACGGTATGGATACCTTGGTGAATCTGTATGAGAAACAGGCTCCAAGTCAGAAGAGGACACTTAAGCACAAGCTTAAGTATTTGAAGATGGAGAAAGGTGAATCGATAACATCTTTCTGTTCCAGGATAGCCCAGATCAGAGATCAACTTTTGGTCACAGGGGTCACAGTGGACGATGATGACTTAGTGCAGCCATATTTGATGGTCTTCCTTCTTCATGGGAGACCTTCTTATCCAGTGTGAGTGGGAGAGAGATTCAACCCACGTTTGAGAGGTTATGGCATGATTGCCTCCAAGAGGAGAGTCGCACTGCTACCATGAGCGAGCCAACCAAAGAAAAACATTCAACATTAGCATCAAGATTCAAGGGAAAGAAGAAAGTCACTTTCCAGAAAGGCTCTTAGAGGAAGTCAAACACCAAAGGTATGTTCAAAGGCAAAAGTATTGATACATCTAATATTAAATACTTGAGTTGCAATAAGTTGGGTCATTTTGCTAGAGACTGCTGGTTTATGAAGAAATATCCAAGGAAAGGGAAACATCATGCCTCAATTGTCGAAGATGATGAATCCAAAAGAAAACAGAAAAGTTCTCCTAATGAGAGAGAAAATAGAAAAGAATATTACCTGGTTTCTGCCTTATCCACTTCAGTCTTCACGGGGCCGAAAACTTGGTTAGAAGATAGTGGTGCATCAAAGCACATGACACGGTACAAGGAGATCCTCTCAGATTTCAAGGCAAAATCTTTTGCAGAGTAGATTGAGCTTGGGGATGACAAATGTTACAAGATAGAGGGAGTAGGCTCTATCTCCTTCAGATTGAAATCTGGGGCTAGACTTCATGTTGATGAAGTATTATATGTTCCAGGGCTCAAGAAGAATCTTCTATCAGTTGCAACCCTTGAGGACAAGGGATATTGGGTGATCTTCAAGGACAAGAAGACACTACTGTGGGCTAAAGGTAGCCACTTGAGTACAACATAACCTATTGGGACTCATAGAGGAGGACTGTACGTCGTGATAGGACAGTCAGTTCAGGCATTCGCTCATGATGCGACTAGCTCCAACGAATTGTGGCACAAAAGACTTGGACATCTTCATTACAAAGCACTTCCAGATTTGCAGAACAGGAGTATAAAGCCTTTATTGAAAAGCAGACAGGGAAACACATCAGAACCCTTAGAACAGACAATGGAGGAGAGTTTGAATCTCTCTAGTTTGAGGATTTCTGCAAGTCAGCAGGAATCAAGAGACAGTTGACCGTGCCATATAACCCTCAACAAAATGGAGTTGCTGAGAGGAAAAACATGACAGTTTGTGAGGCAACGAAAGGAATGATGTTTGACCAGGATCTGCCAAATTCTTTATGGGCAAAAGATACCTCCACTGCCGTGTATATTCAGAACAAGTGCCCACAAGCTATCTTGAAGGACAAGACTCCTGAAGAGGTCTTCTCAGGGATCAAACCTGAAGTAGGGCATCTAAGGATATTTGGGTGTCCAATGTATATTCATGTCCCTAAGGAACAGAGGACAAAGATGGAACCCTTTATCGCTCAATTTGTACTTGCCCCAAAGACAAAGGCAAGTGATCACTAAATTGGCGTAACAGGAGGTTGTCCTATCACTGTCACCTAAACAAGACACCTCTTTCTCTTTAGGGGTGGTACCCTAGGGGAGACGTCCTCGGTGACCTGGGGGTTTGAGAAGGCTAAGGTAAGAGTATCAAGAAAGTCCCACCCCCCTCATAGGTCACTATGATCAGAAAGTCCCAAAGGTTTTAATAAGATGAAGCAAAGTAATGCTTAAGTGTACCTGCCCAGAACAAGACAACAAGAAAAACACTATTTGCAAGTACCAATTGATGTTAGTGCTTCATAAAACCATGGACTTTGAATACAAGCATAGGCTGATATAAAAGATGAAGCAAATAGAAATATTTATAACAAAAATGTATATATAACAATAGCTTCACAATTATGCCTCAATAATGCTTCAATAATGACAAAAAATGATAACCTAATATTGGCAAAGTGCTAGTATTTGTCAAAAGCAATGGGGGCAATGTAAAATCAGCTTTAAAACTTGCTTTTATGGTGATTTTGCTGCTATTATAGATGGCTGTAGCAATCTTTTGCAACAACAAGAAGATAGTTAGTAGGTTAGTCCAATCTAAGGTTAGAAATGGTTAGTAAAAATCTTGAAGTAGATGGTTTAAAGGTTGTTTTAGTCAATCAATCACTTTGTGTTAAAGTTTCTTGCTTAATTTGTTATTATTAATCTTCATTATAATAACAACATAATAAGGATCTTACTGAAAAAAACACAATCACAGAGTACACAAGCATTTATCCTCGGAAACCCTCAAGGGGAAGAAAAGTCAATAAAACTTCTTTAATATAGATTCAATAACCAAGTACAGTGTCTCTCACAAGAGAGATCTCACCAAACAGAAGATCCACCAGAAACCCTAAACAGAACAGAGTAGCGCACCACTTAGACCAAGATAGTCCTTCACCAAGATGACTGAGATACTCTTCCTTGTAGCTGTGTCACTTCTCCTTGTAGCTGCGTCACTCTCAGACTTGCGCACTTGATAGAGAGAACTTGATGAGTGTGTGTACAAATGAGGTGCTAGGCCTCTTATAAATACAAGTTGTGGCCCCCCAATAATTAGGTCAGGGCCGACTTGTCTACTTTACCTTTCTAATTTACATTTGTCTTGTCTAGGCACAATAGGGCCGACTTGTCAATATATATATTTTATCTTTTTCTTTATCCACAAAAGGGGATAAGAATATTCTTTGCAGTTACACAATATTTTAACACTCCCTCTTAACAAGAATGATATTCTTTATCTTTTGACAGGTCACTGGATGTCATCATCAACTGAACAATATTATCTGGGCAATATCATCAACAGGATAATCATCATCAACTGGACAACAACATCAATTGGATAACATCATCAACTGGTCAACATCATCAACTTGGCAACATTATCAACTGGGCAACAATAGGCATCAATATAATCCACTTGGTCATCTGGCATCATGATCAATGACTGGTTCTCCATGAATCCATATTAAAGAAGTTTTGTTCTCTTTATCTTCACATAGAAGATACTCTTTCTTTCTTTCATCTTCACGCAGAAGATACTCTTTCTTATCTTCACACAGAAGATATGTTATCTTCACACAAAACATATTCTATGAGTTTTGCCATTCCTTTTATGTTCTCCCTTCTCTTGTAGTCATCTATATCACCCATCCATTGGGGAGGACTACTACCATAGCTTCACTCCTAGTCATCCCACATGAACTAGAGAAGCTAAGATGCTAGCCTGGGCAAGACTAGACTCCCTTTCCATGATCCATGCAGGATCACGACACAAACCTCAAGAGCCAACTAACCATTCCACATGGTCAAGGTTTGTGTTCTAGGCTACTCAATCCTTGGCCAAAGGAGAGTATCTGCCCGCTGCCCCTTGGAGAAACATCCACTCTCCTCTCTACGAGGGTGGTCACACCCCAATCTACGAGGGTATTCTAGCATGTCCCTAGAGTATCCAAAACTCACCACTTGGACAGAGGCCAATCTTGGCAAATTTCTCATTCCCCTTCTCTACGAAGGTCTCTTCCTTCTCTACGAAGGTTTCTTCTCTCTCTCCTTCTCTACGAAGGTCTCTTTCTTCTCTACGAAGGTTTCTTCTCTTTTCCTTCTCTATGAAGGTCTACCTGTGGGATTTCTCATTCCTTCTCTACGAAGGTCTCTTCTCTTTTCTACGAAGGTCTAGCTATGGGATCTGAAAAAAAATCTCTTGTGGTCCAAAATCTTTACATGGTATAATACCATGCTACCTATCTGCTGGGCACCATCCATCTACTGGATAACTTTCATCTTGATCAAAATATCTCATTACTCACCCACTGAGTAAACTGTTCCATGGACCACTGCTTTCCTAACTGCACCAAATTACGATCCTCCATTTCGAACTCGGAGACATTGCTCCCTCTTGCACCAAACTAAGAGCTTCTTTAACTGTGTAACATCTGATAATCATCATCCTTGAAGTTCTCTTCTGTAATATCTTGGGTGCCTTCTTGAGTTCGAACATTTCTTTCTTTCTGTCTTCATACTGGATCGACCTGCTCCCTCTGCATCTATAAGAACGGTACTGGAACAACCTGCAGTTATCTGTATGTCATCAACTATATCTGAGTATCCATCTTTCTCTTCATCTTGAACATTTCTGTTCTGCATCTTTAGAAGCCTCCTGCTCCTATATAAATACTGGATACTGTCTGGTCTTTACTGACTGTCACCATATCATAAGTCCTTCTCATGCTGTCTAACTTCTGCAAGTCAAGGCATAAGTTCTTTCTTCCGAGACCTGTAAACTTACTTACAATATGCTTTCTGAGATATGTCACTTAGCCAATCAGTCAGTAACA
>ML787981.1:563412-594349 GCA_009831015.1 Picea engelmannii
AGGTTTGTTAGGGCATCGTACATCTTCTTCGATGAGTCAAGATGGGAGATGTAGGGTATCAAGTGGTCTTTTATAGAGTCCACTATGATACTCATGGCATTGATGTCATCGTCTTTGAACTTCTCCATAACTGCAACGTTCTGTGGTTCCTTCTCTTTTCCTTCTTCAAACTTTGGTTCCGCGATCTTTCCTTTCACGATATCCAACACTTTATTCTTGGCAAGGATGAGGTCCATCCTTGTCTTCCATGCTCTGAAGTTAGAAGCTCCATCTAACTTGTTTTCTGACTTCATAGAGTAAGTCATGGCTGCTTTGACTTGGTCAACCCTAGATTTGACCAAGGGTGCACTGATCAGGAGATGCGCTAGGCTAGGGCGCACTGATCTATCCGAAAATTAGGTCAATCCCTTCACTTAAGGTGCCTCAATGAGAGGATTAGGGTTTTTGCAACTGCACCTACTAGTAACCCTAGCGACAGTGCTTCAACGAGCTTAATATCCTTATGGATATGTTTCCTTCCAGCGGTTACACTGAATGGAGGTGTGGGCCCATAACCTATTAGAATATAATGGATGTGCTCGTTTTACCATTGACAATATCGCTATTGTCACCCAACCATAGGTCGAAGGCACCCTCCGAGCACCTTAACCTTGACAGAGAATCATTCTAGAAGCAAACCCTAGGCTAGATAGCCAAACAAGGGGTAGCGCATCTTTCCCCAAGGATAGCGTACCAACAAGAGGTAATCAGATAGTCCAAACCCTAACCAAGAGATAGTCCAAGCCAAACATGATCTGCTAGCTGCAGCAACTGCAATGGCAACTCTCCTCCAAACCTGCGCACAAAACTGGGCACTGCAGTGCGCACAAGTGCTGCTCTACAATTCTGAGATTGCCTGCCAGAATGAAGATTGGCCTCCTGTATTTATAGTAAATCTGGCTAACTGCCTGGGCCGACTTCTCATTCTGGGTATCTGTCTGTTCAGTATATATTATTTCTTCTGGACGACTTCTTCTCTTGGAGGCTAATAACCTAATATAAATTATCTTCTTGAGTCGACAAGTCTTCTAGGGTTATTAGCCAACTCATTAGTGTTTCTTCTTGCTTGCCGGAGTATTCTATCCTTGTCAGGTTTACACGTGGAGGTAAATACCTCCCGCAGCTACCATAATATCAACAAGCACGTCATGCGGGTGTAGCCCATGACGATGATGGTAACACACTACGAGGTGTAGCTCTAGTGTTCTCTAGCGGGTTGTGGCCCCTAGACAAGATTGATAGGTCCACATGGGTGTAGCCATGCGTGACGTAATGATGCTACTAGTAGCATGGTCTGCGTAACCATGACGAGAGGATCATGGCATAACGAGCAAGGCTACGAAGACCAGAAGGGAACATCATGGTTAAATATCTCCCTAGCTAAGAGGGAGTGTTGATATTTTGGTAATTGCGAGAGGTATTAACCTCCATGGATAAACCTTTGACTAGAATAGAATATTCCAGAAGAAAGAGAAAACCTAAACAGATGTGTGAAAACCATGGAAGACAAGTCGGCTTAGCAGAATAAGTAATATAGAAGTATTATATGCAGAAAAGGACAGGTCAGCCCTGCTTGAAGAGACACTTGTTCACCTGGCCAGATTAGTATAAATAAAAGGCACTTGAAAGTTGAGCTCATATGGTAACACACTCACACTCAAGAAAGTGGTGTGCAAGTCTAGAGGAAGAGTGCAACTGCAACGACTGTAGCTGGGTACTGGTCTTGGTCTGTAGTTTGGGACTTTCTGCTTGGTGTGCTACCTTTGGAGAAAGGTGAACTCTCTCCCTCTCGGTTATCCTTTGGGTCTAGTTTTGCTTCCATAATCATTCTATCTGTCAAAGGTTACGGTGCTCGGGGGTGGTTGCCTGCCTATGGTTGGGTGACAATATTGTGATATTGTTTATTTAAACGAGCACGACATTCTAACACTTTCTAGCTTTGATACTTCTTGGAAATGCGTTAGTCCTTACCTTTTAGTGGAAAAGTTAGATCTACCCTTTATGTGGATGATCCTAATCAACTTTTTTCCTCATTTCCTTTCTCGGCTACTATTGTTTCTTTTGCAAGTACTCTAGCTTCAAAACCAACAATCCCAGTCCTATTTACATGATTTTCTTGGTTCCAGAGCCTTATATAGAAGCTTCAAACAATGAGCATTTAGCTTTCAAATTATATCCTTTTCTTTTCAAGGTTGGTCTTTTTCTAAAGGATCAACTTCCTTGTCTTCGATTCTTTATTCAAAACACTTGCCTCGGAGTTTAGACTTGGGGATTTCGTTCTTGAATACTTCCTAAATCTTCAGGATAATTTCTTGCCAAATCCAAGTTGATTGGTTCTTGAAAACCCCACGATTAGGATTCCATTTCATTCTCATTATGTGTTTCTCTAAGTCCTCCGGAGGAGTTGTATTGCGAAACTAAATGACCAAATGGTAGGAGTGAGGTAGTATTGTTCTAGCATTCTTGTTCGATCCATCACCTTTGTTTCTTGAAACTTCTCATCCCATTCTTTGAGAATAGTTGAACAAATCAATAGTGTGCCACAACATACTTAATATTTTGCTCTCTCTTGGTCTCCTTGACATTACTCAATGTTGTTCCCACATTTTAGTAATGGAAATATAGATAGTCACTCAATTAACTGACATAACTCTCTTGTGGATTGGTTCTGGTTGTTCCTTTCATCAACATTAACCTAAGGTAATGTTATCAAAGTCTTGCATGCACATGCATAGATGACATGCAAAATTGGGTTTGTCAAGATGTGCTAGCTTGTCCTTACCAATCACTGAGAAAAGATTATGCATAAAGGTAACTATCCATGCAATTTCAAATAGTCCACAACCTACTTTCCAAGTCATAAAGAAATTCATGTTTCATGCTAAAACTAAATACACCAAAGTTCATCACCACTACATTAGAGAATAAGTGCAGAACAATGTGATTAAATTGATCTATCACAGGCCTCAACAACGACTAGCAAATGTTTTCACTAATGCATTAATGCATTAAGCAAGGGCACATTTGAAAGATTTAGGGAGATGCTTGGTGTCAAAGAATACAAAAGTCCATTCAGGGGTATTGTTACAAAATAATGCCCATTTTGTATAATGGTTAGCATTCTGACAGTGCCATGTCAGTTGTGCCACATCAACATTTAAGATGTGTTTATTATGAAGGAAAAAATTTGAAAATTAGTTGAATAGATCTAGTGCATCCAATCTTGATTAAATAAGACAAACATAGCTTGTATGAACTTGCTAACCCCTAGATTTTCACCCTTGAAAATCTTGAGGTTTAAGAGCCAGCATGCATTATTTTGTCTGGCATTCTAAGATTCTCCCAGAGTTTAGCGCTTGTGTTGAGCAGGAGGTTGGTTCCCACGTGAGACAGGTATATGATCGGTATGTGGTTGTTTGGTTCGGAGTTAGAGTTGACTTAGTTTCCATGCATATTTGAGAGAGATGTATACATACAACGAGTGTTGCTATTTTTTAGGAGACACGGTTTGAGTGGGTCTCTTGACAGTTTGGAGTAGTTATGACTCATGAGCATACAGTATGTGAGTCCTTGCATGATTCTAGGCCCAATGACACTTTTCTGGGCGACGTGCAAGAACTTTCTATTTTTGGTAGGGTTTTCTCCAGGCCCCAGATTCAGATTCTGAGCGCGCAATATTGGTCCTTGAGACATCTAGAGTCTTTTGGATCTTTTCTGGCATGATGTGGGACAATTTACTATTTTTCGCAGGTTGAGCACCGGGGCTTGCATGTCAGTTCTGATCGCATATTCAGATTCCTTGCGAAAAGACGAGAGCAATGAGTATAAAATCAAGGGCATTTAGACGACTTTCTATATTTAGCAATGTCTATTTTTAGACAGTGACATGTGGTGGTGTTCTCCTAGTCATCCTGGATGATGTGGGCAGTTTCCTAAAATTTAGGAGCTAGATTCTATTTTTAGAAAGTTCTATATTTAAAAGGTACGGTCGTCATCCATGCAGTGCCAAGTGGAACCCTCACAGGTCGACATGTGGCAGATCTACAGAGTGATGTGGCATCCACTTAGGCAAGGGGGCACATATTTCCAAGACTTGAGCATAAATAAATAATTAATTGAGAAAAGGGAGTCGCATAACTGTGCCTAAATTCAGCCGTATATTCCTTCATATAATCATCCATCCACTTGCCATGCATCAACTCCTTAAAATTCGCCTCTAGTTGAGTTTAAACCATATTTTCCTAAAAATTAGGAAATTCTGTAAAAAATAGGGCGAATTTCCTTTTAGGCATAACTCACTCATGCTTTTGTCAAATTTAGCAAAAGGACATGCATTAGAAAGCTGAATTTGGCCTCCATGCATTTATTTCACTCCATAAAGCCAATTCACATTCATTATGATTCATTACTCCTCCCTTTCTTCCTCAAGTGTGCCTTCCTAAGTTCTAGGGCGTAATTCTCCTCCCTTCATGCGCATTAACTCCATGCAAACTCTCACACACTCATTCATCTCACACTCTTCACATACCTCACTCTCTCATGCACTTAGATTCCAAATTTAACCACTCATGCATCTTCTCCTTCTCCTTCTCCCTTGGGATACGTGCCCTCATTATCCTATATATTGGATGCTTGACAGAGATTCTTGGTCGGATCATTGCAGAAGCAGTGTAGTCTCTCTCATTCTTCTCTCTCTCTTTCTCTATGCTAAGTGGCTCCTCTTTGAGCAAAGTAGTCATTGTACCGGTTGTAGGCTTGCGAAGTGTTGTGCAAACAGTCCTCTTGTAAGCTTCATCAATGAAGAAGTGTGTGTTTGTCTTCAAACCTCTTTCTTGTCGGTATTATGGTAAATTTGTGATCTGATATGTTATTTTCTGAACTGTTCATTATGATTAATGTTGATCTTTTTGAATAGTTTTCTTCTTCTTTCCACTCTATTATCATTGTGCTAACTCTGCAGGTTCCCTCCAAGCGTAGAAGATTGTTTTTCCTCATCGTTTTGGACTGCTTTTACACGCTGTTGAAGACGAACAGCTTGCTGTTTTGTAGGTTTTATATGCAGAAATCAGACTTAAAGGCAGCAGCAAGGCGCTTCAGTGTGCCTAGGGACTCCCCTTAGAGGCTAGCAAGCACTAACCCAAACGGAGAGGGGTTTGGCCAGTGACAATTTGGGGCCATTACTCCTTTAATTAGCCAGGGTTTCATCGCTGTCCTAACACAATTATCAGCTCAATTGGAGGGTGAAAATTTGTGCTAACAGAACTGTAATTAGATAGGATGAAGGTCTATGTATGCAAAACAGTTAGAAGCACATGTACTATATTTATATAAGATTAGATAAGAATATAAGATTATTGTTTGCGTGAGAGAATTGTAAAGTAATAAGAATTGAGTTTAGAAAACCTTCATGCTGTGTGCTCTTTTCCTTGAATTGAACAATACTTTTAGTAACTTGAGTAAAACAGTTATTTTCTATGAGTAAAACTGACACTAATGTAATTAGGGCAGCAAATAGGAAAATTGCAAGGCAAGCCATAGCTCACTTTTATCTATCCTATGTATGCTACAATGACTGCTCAGGGGTTCTAGATGGCTGATTAGGTTCAAAAGCTCTCCTGGGAGTTCTTTAACAGTGAAAGATCATTGAAAATTCAGAATAAATACTTACAAATGTCTTTTATTTTCCTGGTGATTTAATGTGATAAATGTGTCAAGTCATGAACCTGCAGTTTTCCATTTACCCAATGATTTATTGAAGTAAATGTGTTGACTATATCACATGTTGGAACAATATTGTCTTAAGGTAGGTTTAATGTATATAGAATTTAATTTCCTTTCTTCTCCAGATCTTGAATCCTTTGGAGGGAAGCCTTCTCTCCAAGTTTGTTTAGAACTCCCACCCAGAAATACCGTCTGCTGGCACAGCAGGTGGAAACTGTACAAAAGGTGGGATACATGGCCAACTCCTTTAGGGAAGGAAGTGAGGGGAGCTCTCGCTGGCTCCAGGTTAGGGAAAGCTAAGGAAATCTCAGAACCCTAGTGAGCTCTTACTATGGAAGGAGAAGGGAAGGTGGTGGCCCTCTCACTTGCGCATGCTTACACTTACTTTAAGGACTGAACCCCTTAGATGAGATTTTCACTATGGCCTTATCTATTCTCTACTCTGGGGTGTCGTAGAATCAGAATCTATCAAAGGACCAGAAGGATGGAATAACAATCTTATAGGTTTTCCTTTCTATTGTAATGCAATGTCCATTCTGACATGGTATGAAAATTTGTTCTTGGATCTTAAGAATTGGTGAAATAGATTTTATAAGATATGGCATGCGTGAGTTCACATGGAAAAGCTATGTTCAATGGTAGTAATAAATTATAATAATGATTTATATTGTTACCCTAGCTTCATTATTTATGGATAATTTGAAAAGGTGAGATGGCATGAATTATTTGCATGGGTGTCTCCTTTTTTGCTTTGCTTACATCATTGGATTACATATTTGCTTTCTCAGCTTCAGTCTCATCAAGTTGGGAACCTAAAGCATGATTACGACGTTGTTGGAGATGGCATAAATCAAATTAAATTTGAAGTAGATTTTGACAAAGTGGACATTTTGGAGCAATTTATCAAAAATTCATGCCATGGGCGAGTTACTATATCAATATTTTAGACACCTATGATATTACGGACTTCCCTTCTTGGTATGATTGTTGCATATATAAAGATGCGTTTTCAAGGTTCAGAGAACAAGGGCCACGCTGGTTGATTTCTAGAAGAGACTGAATTAACTTGCATATCCGCCTAACAAGTCTTGCAACTTAAAACTATCTGTAAGCCTTACAACATTTTAAAATAGCAAAGAACTTCTGCAAGGTTTTCCATTGTTTGGCATCAAAGGCAAAATTTTTTACTTGAAGATGGTCAGCTAGCAAGCTAGAATCTAAACATTTTCCTTTAACTTTATTAGATGATAATGGGTTTTCAGCATCCTCATACTTTATAATTAAGAATCATCTCTCTAGGCAAACATTTTATTTGATTTCCTTTATAAAGTGTTATTCCTAGTAGTAGTTGCTTTCCATGAGCATTGATAAGGGTTGGCTATTCTTTTGCATTTTACTGGAGGTTCCATTTGTCATTCAGAATAATTATGTTTCTGCCAAACCTTATTCCTTTCTACTTTTCCTGACTTGTTTCGTAGCCCATTTCTTGCAAAAGTAGCAATGTTCCCTTCTTAGGAGTAGGTATGGTATATGTATGTGATGTATATGAGGTAGCTTTCAAAGTTGGGTAATGTGGCCCCAAATATTCATAATGTAATCTATCATGTACATTTTCATTCACTAAATTTAAAGTGGATCTTTTCAATTGAGACAAATTATCAACCCTCTCTTTGTGTAGCCTTTCTTACGCATTGGTATGTGATGTTCATGAGGTTAGTTTTGAAGTTGGTTTTTGTGTCCCAAATATTTATAATATAATTTATTATACCATTCTTTTTTCATTCACTGATTTTAAAGGTTATGAAATTATCATGTATTGCAATTTTCACTTGAGATAAATGATCAACTCTCTCGTTGTAGCCTTGTAAATATACTATCTAACTTTATCATCAAATTTGTGTCACATAAGACAGTTCATCTTTTCTCATCACCCTTAGACAGTGATATAAGCTCAATATAGCAGAATTGAATTCTTGTATGATTTTTTTTATTATATGCTATTTATTATTCATGATTAACAAGTATAGGTGAATTTTTTTATATTAGAACCAACCTTTTAAGAGCAGACAATATTTTTGGAGCTACAAGCAATTTGTATTGAAAAACAAGTTGGGTAAACAAAACCTTGTCAATCATAATTATTAAGTGATCAAGTTGTTGATTTAACCTTGGGTAATCTATGATATGGTGTATTGTAAGTAATTCTTTGGATCTTACTTCGAATTTGTTTGATATTAGAAAAAACCAATTCAATAATAGAGTAGTTCCTTTATTTTGCAATTGTAAAACATAATTGTGCCGATAGGAATATACCTATTGAAAACATCCATATTAATCATTCTTTTAATTAAAAATATAGAATGTGTGGGCGGGATTTAATGAAAGAGGAATATTCTTGGTCGTGTCCACCAAATTAACGGTTTGGATTTAATTTCATAACCCACGCACATGTCATTCTCTGTCAGTTTGTCACTAAACTAAAACCCCTGATTAACACAAATTGATTTCTATACTCGGAGAAGTCGTAATGGAGTATGGCGGGCTGGCCAGATGGCGTTATGGCTGGCTGGCCAGATGGCGATTTGGATAGCGTTCGAAAGAATTAGCAGCCTAGGTAGTTGGGCAGCTGAGGAAATTCTACTCTGGTCATGCCATCCCCAAGTGCATCCGTAGTCTCTTTGTTAAGAACGCCTAGGTCGTGAAATTCAACAACCATGCTAGATCTGTCACGAATAAAACCTTAGATGATGCAAAATATGATTTCGTTGATCCAACTTTCAGAGGACAAGAAGGCCGATTTCGCACATGTCAATCGTCAGACCAAGGGTTTAACGCTAGATTCGAGTCATTAAGACACACAAACATGCTGGAGGTGATTTCGGTTCAAACCCTAGAATTAGGGAAAATATTTATAAATTACTTTATTTAAGGATTTTTTTCTTTCAATTTCGTTAAAAGATTGATAATGATATTGAAGGTGTAGGCAAGGGTCATTCAGTACACTCTTTGAAATCTATCTCATTAAGGAAAAGTTAGTTATTTTACCTTACTGATTATTCTCCTTGCAAATGGTCTCTCTGATTGTAAATGCTCTTTTCCCTTAAAATCATAGTACAAAATAAAATAAAATCATAGTAAAAAATAGAATGACAATACAGTACTCTTTGAAATCTATCTCATTAAGGAAAAGTTAGTGATTTTACCTTACTGATTATTCTCCTTGCAAATGGTCTCTCTGATTGTAAATGCTCTTTTCCCTTAAAAAAGATTGACGTTCAGTAATGGTTATTTCGATGGCTAAGATTGTGATTTAAAAATCTTCATGTTTAGTCATGGTTATTTAGATGCATTCCATTCACTTACGGAAGAATTTGAGGAAGACAAAATGATATGTATCTTTATGACATATCCTTATAGTATGAAATCTTTGATAACAATAGCTTTTAAACATGCTTGTGCTCCCATCTAATTTATTGGATTTTGGCTCGGTTGCAATTACTTTTGAATGTATTTGATTATTTATTTAGTTTTTTTTCTTTTTTCTTTTATTATTATTGTCTATCTGCTTTTCAAGTGGCTGGGCTAGTTATCTATGTTGGCATTCATCAACCACAAGTTAAGTGGCTGGGCTAGTAATCTATGTTGGCAATTATATGACTAAAACACAAGTTAAGTGGCTGGGCTAGTTATCTATGTTGGCGTTTATCAACCACAAGTTAAGTGGCTGGCTTAGTTATCGATGTTGGCAATTATATGATGTAAAATTTTACCTCTAGGTTGACGATAAGTCACTTCATGATGAAGTTGAAGTAGCATTGGTTAAGAATAGATGACCTGATTTATAGGCAACAAATCAATAATGTACAAAAGGTTTACAAGGTAAGAGCATTTAGGTAATGCAACTATGTAATATAATGTAATCAATATAAATCTTGAATATGAAATGAAATAACAAGTCTTAATTAAAAAACACCCATTTACAAATTAAAATGGTGGTGTATTTGCTTGCATATACACCTAGATGTTTTGATCATAACATTATCATCATCACATAGTATGAATTTGAGGGCCATGAAAGAGGATCTTGGAGACAAATTCATTGTATATTGTCCTAAATGTAGACATAGCCATTCACTGGATTATTGTCTTGCAAACATTGTAAAACTCTCTTGAATATTTTGTAAAGATGACCACGAGGAGTGTGATTGTCTAGATATCTTTACATCAAAGATGCATTAAATAGAGGTGGATTGAATTTTGCTACATGTAGATGAAACAACATCAAGCTAAGAGGATCACTACTAGACATAAGAGTCATGTCGAGTATGTCTTTGTACACTCCACCTTTTAATGCACATTGATTATAATACTTCATTTAATTAGCCTTCCATTGCTCAATTTTCAAACTATTATTCAACAAAATAACCATGTATGTCTTTGCACAACTATTGGATAACAAATGAATTGTCACCCTCTTACCCTACATGTTTGAGAGCATGTGCAATCGACCCACAATGAAGAAATGTCTACATATGCAACTAGTTCTTTTCTTGATTCTACACAATTAAGACCATCTGTATTGCCGAGCCAAACACCTCTTAGGAATTTATTTCTCCTATTGTTGCACAACCACTTTAGAACTTTCCCCAATCAAAAACCATGCCCTTGTGCTATTTGTGAATATATTTCTTCAACCATAAACTCGTTTAGACCAATAGAGTACACCAAAGCCTAGTTGGGAACAACACATACTAGTCATTGTGTTGGGAATATGGTTTCTTTGGGGAAGGCTCTTCCTTCACCCGAACAAGATAGTCCCAAAGAGTTTAGTTGGAGAGTTGACATTTCTTGGATAACCTTGTGATGAAAGTTGCACTGGGTTGCACTAAAGGTGAAATCACCATTTGAACATATGGTGTGGAAGATTTCATATATAAAATGATTGCAAATTGATAGAGAAACAAAGAGTCACCAATTAATTTTTCAAAGATACTAGAGAATTTGTATAGTAAAATTCCCCTTTTGTGATCTCTTAAATACACACCCATTTATGCTCAACAAGTATTAGATTTGTGCCAGAAACCAACCAGCAAGAAAATAAAAGGATTGTGCCATTAGATGCCATGCTTAGAAAGGATATAATTATGAAATACAAATATCCTAAAATCTACTATTTAATCTATTGGCACTACATTAGATGCCATGGTAAAAAAGGATATAAATTATGAAATACAAATATCCTAAAATCCCTTTTGTCAACGTAATAAATAAATGGGAGAAATATTTATGAAGTTATAGCTGATTTGGGTGTTGCCATCAACATGAAGATGTTAAAATTTTTGCAAGCTCTAAAGCTAGCTAACTTACAAAATAGAAACCATTCCACTGACAGTCGAAACTTTAATCCTTATATTTAAGGTATAAAATGTCTTTGTGTCAGTGATTTCATGGGAGTATCCTATGGATTTTGTACATTTTCAACCCAATAAAGATTTTGATAGTAACCCTTTGATCTTGAGCAGATCGTGGATTTCCGCTATTGATGCAATTGTAGCATGTTGTTATAGGAAAATGGTTATTGTCCACACAAGTATGGGCCAAAAGTATTAGACTTGGTTCCCACCTATGCAACTAGTTCACTCGAAACATGCACATTCCATGTGAGTGAAATAGACTCTATATGTCCAATTTCAAATAGTGAATCGCTTTTTCCATTAGTGGTGGTTCTGTAACATAGGAAAATATAGAGTGTTCATGGAATACCAACAACTCAAGAGTCTAACCCAAAAGGACCAATTTTTGCTCTCATTCATGGATAAAGTATTGGATATGCTAGTTCATAAGGAAATATACATTTCTTGGATGGTTTTCCGGGCTAGAATTAGATACAAATTATGCTTGAGTGCTAAGAGGTGACAACATTGATGTGATCCTAGGGAACTTATGCATATTATGTGTTTCAATTTGGTTTATGCAACACTAACTACATTTCAATGGGTGGAGGTCAACATTTTTGTTGATTATTTCAATGAATTCATTGAGGTGTAAATGGATGACTTTTATATTTTGGACAAATTATTTGAAGAGTACTTAGATAATCTAGAACTCATACTTGGACATTGTGAAAATTCTCCATTGGGATTGAGAGAACATACATGTAGGATGATGGTAATCAAAGGATTAATATTGAGACATTTTATTTTAAAGGAAGGAATCACAATGGATTTGACAAATATTGAGATGATTAAGAATTTCCATTGCCCATAAAAGGTAAATGATGTTTTTATCTCTTTGAGACATGATGGGTACCATAGGAGTTTCATAAAAGACTCTAGCAAGTCAGCGTTGTTGTTGATAGGCCTGTTAGGATATTTAGACACTTAGGAGTTAGTTAAGATCTACTTGGTCTAATATGTCGTTAGATAAAAGTGTGTTTCTTAGTGTGTTTCTTTAGTATGCATGAGTATGCATTTGTAGTTAGGAAATCCGACGGTCACGATATGTTCCCGACATAGAGTGATCTGACAATTCATACTCTCCTCTATCTTAACAACCATTGATCCGTGGCTTAACACCCGTTTGGTCCATGATCTCTATTTAAAGAGCATAGAGGGTCATTTGTCGATGATCGATTGTGAAAAACTCTCTTGTAAAATTTCTCTGTAATATTTTTCTTTGCATTAATAAACTACTCCAAGTGGTCGCGTTGGCTGGGGCCGTGGATGTTTCCCCGTAGGGGTTTTACCACGTGAAAACATCGGTGTGTTGATCTTTGATCTGGTTATGTGAGTGGTTATTGAAGGTGTTCGTCCTCTGTTGGAATATCTGTGTTGTCAAACATGGTATCCGAGCTTGTTTGAAGACCCTCTCTTGTTGTAGATCGAGATTATGAAGCCGAGTTGCCTCATCTCCATTTTCTGTCATTTTCGCACATTTCTGGGCCGAGAAGACTGTTCTATTGTGTCTGAAGCACTCGTTTAAGTCAGAAACACTTTTCGTTTCACTCGAAAAGGTTTCTGTTTGCCCAAGATACGACCATTACAGTGAAATCCGGAGGTATAAAGTTTAAATATGCATTTTTTTAAATTTTTGCAAAGTTTTATTTTGGTTTTATTTTGGTTTGATATTATTTGTTTCTGGGTTGTTATTTTTTTAGATCTGCGTATGCTCTTTTTCCCGCGCCCTGTGCGATCTCGACAAATTAGAAACAGATAGGAAAATGTGCATCTTTCGGGTAAGCTAATCGAGAGCTAACCCTTGTTGTCATTGAGAAACGAATTTTTTTTTTATGTGTGAAAATAGTTTTTTTTTAGCATGCTCTCCAAGGCTGTCTTCCACAACAACAACACCTCCAATTCTTTTTTTAAACATTACAATATGTTTTGCTAGATCATTTGGTTAAAACTTGCCTTATTAAGTAAGAGGTCTTGAGTTCAAGTTTATCTTTTGTTACTTTTTTGAAAAAGTTCATGTTAAAATTGTAAAGTGTATTTCACTTCAAGTATAAAAGTGAATCACTATAAGTAGGTTTAATATTTTATTTTAGAGTTATTTATTTTGCATGCAATTTTTCTTTTATAAAGTAACTTCATTGTAAAAGTGATCCCCACTTCTCTTTATAAAAGTGAGTCGCTTCATAAAGCAACTCACACTATCATGTGATAAGTTGGCTACGGTTTATACATTTTTTTAAAAGGGCATAACTCTCACATCGGAAGTCCATTTTCAGTGCCACTTTTTTTAAAATCGCATAACTTTTCGAGATCTTTCCATCCAGATCACCAGTTTTAGTTTTTAAATTCATATTATCTACATATTTAATATGACTTCTACAAGTAATGTTTTTCTAACCAACACCAACTACTTCCAATGAAAATCTCATATGAAAGATTTATTAAGAAGTAAAGGTTTGTACTGGATTACCTTGGGAAAGGAAAAAGAACCCACTAATGATGATAAGAAAGCCAAATGGGCTAATAGGAGTGATGAAACACGTGGACTAATCAGAATGTCCATCTCTCCTGATTTAAGATACCACCTCCAAGAAATTGATGACTCCGAAGAAGCTTGGGACAATATTGAATCTGTGTTTGGTAAACTCAATATTATTCGAGCACAACAGTTAGAAAATCAAGTACTAACCTTGAGTCCAAGTGATTTTTCTTTCCTTGGAGACTATCTATCTAGGTTTAAAACACTCATAATTTTATGTGAAGAATGTAAGATAAAAATGGAGGAAGAGCGCTGCATCTATCTTATTTTTTCTAAGTTAGGTAGTGCATATTCTGTGTTTGTATCTACCTTTTATGCCATGAGAGAGGCTCTAGGGAAAGCTTATGAAAAACCCACTCTTGAGTCCATTTGTGTTGCTTTGATTAGAGAGGAAGATAAACTTGTACAACTTGGAGTGATCAACATTGCAGGTACCTCCAACAAAGCCTTAGTTGCCCAACAGAAAGATAAACCCAAGAATCCCAAGAAACAACACCCTCGCCACAACAAGAAGCAATATAAAAATCCCAAACCCACTTAGACAGTTTTTGCTCCGAATGGAGACAAAACAACAAAATATAAAAATAAGAAGACTAACAGACATTGCAACTTTTGTGATAAATATGGTCATGATGAGTCCAAATGTTTCAAGAAGATGACATCTTTAGAAACAACGATGAATACATACAACATCAATATTGATCCTACTTCTTCTTCTCATGGACATGCACTTTCTGCTTCTAGTTTCTCCTTAAATACACCTTCTACTTCTACTTTTGATAAACGACTTATTGATCCTGGAGTATCTTATCATATGGCTAAAGATAGAGACATATTTTCTACTCTAAATGAAAGTAACACCAAGAAAATATTTGTTGGTGATGATAGATCTCTTAGTGTTGAAGGATTTGAAACAATACAAGTAGAAAATGGACATTTCAATGATGTATTATGTATTCCAAGTCTTTCTTGTAACCTTCTATCAGTATATCAAATCACTCATTCAGGGGAAGGTAAAACCGTAGAGTTTTCACCTCACCAAGTTGTAATCAAGGATCTAAAAGATCCTAATCATGTTCTAGCAACTAGAATTGCTGATGATATTACCAAGTTGTACAAGTTTGAAAACTTTGGGTCATCATCTTTTTCATCAGTTTTTGTTGCTCATAGCGATGACTAGAGCAAACTTTGACATGAGCGGTTTGGTCATCTAAACTATTGCTCATTGCAACAACTATGTAATCAACAGATGGTGACTGGTCTCCCTCTCGTTTCATGCAGAGATGGTGTTTGTGCCGGTTGTGTTCTTGACAAACATCTTCAAGACAATTTTGAAAAATGTGCCTCTTGGCACGCCTCAGGTTCTTTGCAGCTTGTTCACAGTGATTTGTGTGGTCCACTTTCTTCTCCTTCTTTTTCTGGGTGCAAGTATTTCTTAACTTTGATTGATGACTTTTCCAGACATACTTGGGTTTACTTTTTAAAACTTAAGAGCGAAGTTTTTGACAAGTTTTTGGCCTACAAGGCCCTTGTAGAAAAACAATTTGGATATCAAATTCAAAGGTTATGAACAGATAACAGAGGCGAATATGTGAACAATAATTTTACAAATTACTGCACTACACAGGGAATCCAAATGCAACACACTATTCCATATATACCACAACAAAATGGTGTTGCTGAGAGAAATAACTGCACATTAAAAGAAATGGCTAATTGTATGATCCAATTTAAGGGATTAAGTCTAAAGTATTGGGCGGAAGCCATCAACTGTGCAAGTTACATAGTAAATCACACTCCCACAAAGGCTCTTAAAAATATAACACCGGAAGAAGCTTGGATTAAAACTAAACCAGATGTAAGTCACTTCCGTGTATTTGGCAGTATAGCATGGGCTCACATTCCTGATGAGAAAATGAAAGCATTGCAGCCTAAAAGTGAGAAGTGTATATTTGTTGGTTATTCTGAAGATGTCAAAGGTTACAGACTTCTTCAATCACATTGTAATGAATTTATTATTAGAAGAGATGTTAAATTTGATGAAAATCTCTTGGCCTGTGAGCCTAATTCGACGTTTGTGCCTTCTTTGGCCTGCAAACCTAACTTGGTGGTTGTGCCCTCTTTGGCCTGCGAGCCATCTTCGACGTTTGTGCCTTCTTCTGATTTGGTTTCTTCTTCAGATGATGACAGTGAGGATGAAAATCCACCTCCGCTAGCTCACCCTCCTCGAGATGAGTCCTTTGAACCTGAATCAACACCAGTTCCACCGCTTCCTAGATGGGTCCATTCAACACGAGAAGCAGTTGGTGATCTTGTCGGTGATCCTTCAGATCAACGTCGGACACGTTCACAGTTCCAGCGAACCTCTTCTCTTTTGGCTCAAGTTTCAGAAACTCATGATCTAGTGACATTTGCAAAAGCTTCAGGTCATCCAAATTGCGATACAACAATGAATGAAGAGTATTGTTCTTTAATGGCAAACGATACTTGGGATCTTGTACCTCTTCCAAAATGAAAAAAACTTGTCAGATGTAAATGGGTCTACAGAACTAAGTATGCATCAGATGGAAGTGTTGAAAGACACAAGGCTCGGTTAGTTGCCAAAGGATTCTCCCAAGATGAAGGAATTTTTCTTTCCCAGTCTAAGTATGCTTATGACCTTCTTCCTCGCTTTCACATGGATAATTGTAAACCAACCCCTTCTCCCTTCCAGTCTGGAGTCAAGCTTACTGCCACCTGTACTTCTCCCGAAGTTGATGCCACCTTGTACCGTAAGTTACTTGGTAGCCTCTTATACTTGACTCATACTTGTCCTGATCTTTCTTTTGTTGTTGGTCTTGTTGTCCGGTATATGCAAACACCCCATGAAAGCCATTGGAAAGCGGCTAAAATGATACTTCGCTATGTCCGTGGTACAATTCAATTCGAGATACATTACAGTTCAGGGGGGACTCCTTTATTGGTTGGTTTCACTGATTCAGATTGGGTCAACGACCCTGATGATCGGAAGTCTACTGTAGGTTATGTTTTCAACCTTGTTTCAGGACCTGTCACTTGGGCTTGTAAGAAACAACATGCTATTGCACTTTCTTTAGCAGAAGTAGAGTACCGAGCAACCGTAAATGCAAGTCAGGAAGCTTTGTGGCTTTGACAGATCCTTTCAAAGTTTGGATTCGAGCAATAGCATCCGACCAGCCTTTGGTGCAACAATCAAAGTGCCATCAAGCTCGCCAAAGACCCAGTTCAACATCAGCGCAACAAGCACATTGAGCTACACATGCACTTCATCATAAATCTCATTCATGATCAAGTTATTGAAGTGCTCTTTTTCCATACATAAGATCAAGTTGCAAACATTTTCACAAAGTCTCTTACAGAAGTGAAGTTTTCCAAACTTTGATCTATGTTAGGAGTTCAGGAAGCTGTCATTAAGGGGGGATAGGATCTAATGCCTCCTTCCTTCTCCTATTGTGTCAACATTGTAAATCATTCAATCTTATCCCAAGTTGTTCTTAAGGGGGGATGTTAGGATATTTAGACACTTAGGAGTTAGTTAAGATCTACTTGGTCTAATATGTCGTTAGGTAAAAGTGTGTTTCTTAGTGTATTTCTTTAGTAAGCATTAGTATGCATTTGTAGTTAGGAAATCCGACGGTTACGATATGTTCCCGACATAGAGTGATTCAACGGTTCATACTCTCATTGATTTTAACGACCATTGATTCGTGGCTTAACACCTGATTGGTCCATGATCTCTATTTAAAGAGCATGGAGGGTCATTTGCCGATGATCGATTGTGAGAAACTCTCTTGTAAAACCTCTCTGTAATATTTTTCTTTGCATTAATAAACCACTCCATGTGGCCATGTTGGCTGGGGCCGTGGATGTTGTTAGAATATAATGGATGTGCTCATTTTACCATCGACAATATCACTATTGTCACCCAACCATAGGCCAAAGCCACCCTCTGAGCACCTTAACCTTGACAGAGAATCATTCCGGAGGAAAACCTTAGGCTAGATAACCAAACAAAGGGTAGCGTGCCTTTCCCCAAGGATAACGCACCAAACAAGAGCTGATAAGATAGTCCAAACCATAACCAAGAGATATTCCAAGTCAAAACCAAAATCTGCTAGCTGCAACGACAACTCTCCTCCAAACTTGCGCACAAATTGGGCAATTGCAGTGTGCACAAGTGCTGCTCTGCAATTTTGAGAATGCCCTGCCAGAATGAAGACTGGCCTCTTATATTTATACTAATTCTGGATAAATGCCTAGGCCGACTTCTCATTCTGGGTATCTGTTTGTTCAGTATATATTATTTCTTCTGGCCGACTTCTTCTCTTGGAGGCTAATAATCTAATACAAATTATCCTCTTGAGCCGATATGTCTTCTAGGGTTATTGGCCAACTCATTAGGGTTTCTTCTTGCTTCCCAGAATATTCTATTGTCATCAGGTTTACATGTGGAGGCAAATACCTCCCGCAACTACAATAATATCAACACTCCCTCCTAGCTAGGGAGGTATTAAAGGTAATGTTCTTGAGCACAAACATACCATTTACCTAGTAGCATCGACATTGACTATCTTATGACTAGATCATGAGCACCATCACCACCATTAGTGTCATTAGCTGCATCATCTCTCAAAACCATACTCCATCTGAGTAATTAGACATGATGCTGGATAAGTCATTCACACCACAGAGTGACATAAGAGCCATTCTTCTAATCTGGACATATGTCCTAGAAGAATAAATGTCCTGAACCATTTTTCGTCTGGGAAATCTCTGTCCATTGATCATCCATCTAGATGATAATCATTTTCAACATTGCTGATAATATTCAAGGAAATCAGAACAATATCATTCAATAAAACACAACTGTGTCTATCCATAGTAGTACACAACTACAATCCAGTGGTGCACTACCACACCAAGTAGCACACATGTACTTTATCATTGACGTATAGTCACAAACAATGGAACACATCCACCACAGTAGTATACATCTACTATCTAGAGACATACAATCTTCATAACAATCATTTGAAATCAACCTGTACATAAACAATGTTATGATATAAACTGAATCATCTGGGCCATTCTTCCACTCACATATGTGAGATCTTGGAAGAGCATCTGCCCTCAGAAGGTCAAACATCAATGATGAGCTATCTAGACTATTCTTCTCAAGCAAGGAAGAATATCTTTTCTGATTTCTGAGCCTGGACCATTCCCCACCCTGGGCCATTCCTCCGACACTTAAACAAAGTGCAACCTAGAAATAATGAATCTACCATAAGAAATGCCTGTCCCTGATTGATGAACCTGGACCATTCTCCACCCTGGGCCATTCCTCCGGCACTAAACAAAGTGCAACCTGGAGAGAATTAATCTGCCCTAAGGAATGATTGTCCAGACCATTTCCAAAGGAAATGACTGTCCTGCACCTGTTAGCACATAATCAGGTAGGGGTGCTCTCCTGAAAGAAGCGTCCCCTTGGGCAAAGAAAGAGATTAAGAAAACCCATTTTTCCAAATTTTAGAGGGTGGGTGCATCATTTTAATGAGCAGGCAGTTTCGGACGGCCGAGATCTGCCCGCTTAGATCTGCGGCTGAGGTTTCATTCCGGAGCCCCCTCGCCATTCTACCTTTAACCGGGGGGGTCCAGAATTGGGCGCGCATCTCTCAAACGGTCGAGATTGAGGCGCCTAGATCGACGACGCTCGAGCGATTACAGACCCCCCTGCCATTCTGCTTTTAATAAAGGGGGGGGGGGGTCCGGAATGGTGGGGTATTAACGTAGGGCCCCCTTCCTGTCGTGTCGCCTTCTCTACCGCTTCCTCCCCTGCCATCTGTTCTCCACTTGACCGTGTCACGGGGCTCGTTCCCTTTGGCCCCACCTCGTCCTCCGACATCTGTTCCGCTCCCTTCCACGTCAGCCTCCCATAAATAATGTGTCCCTCATTACCACTTTATCCAGTCACCTTCTCCCTTTCTTCTTGCCATGTGTCTCACCCTTGTTGTTTCCATGATCACTCCCTTTCCCCTTTCCATGCCAAGCATGCCAGATCTTCTGCGCCCTATCCATTAGACCATTTAGCTGATCTAGGTGGCACCATGAGGAGACCTCCACGTCCCATAAGGCATAACTGACCAGGATTGTTCCCGATCCCAAGAAAACAATTATTGAAGTTGTTGGAGGTGGTTAGACATCGTCTCCGCCATAAATGGAGAGTTCAAAAAAAGGATTAAAAGTAGGTCAACTCATTTGCAGGACAATCAGGGGTCTGATTGCGTCTGTCATAAGTGCATGATCGTCCAGAGTCTGCATGCGCAGACCGCCAGAAGACATGCATACACAATGTTTTTAATGTAGTGTCTCGTTTTCGTTGTTGTTGTTTTGTTTTGAGTATATGTAGGCATTTTCGCCATTTTGTAATCTATCGATGGTTGAGCTAGACTCTCGATTGTAAAGTTTTAGCGAAGCACTGGTTTCTCTGGTTATGTATTGGCACTTGAGACTTCTTGCCTTATGAATGTCAGCTTCTTTTCATCTCTTTGTTTACACTGTGTTAGAACAACTCGGAATTGGAGGATCCAGTCGAGTTGCACTGTTATAGGATGATGTAGGTTGGATTACTGTAATAGTTGCATTGTCTCTAATCATTCTTGTATTTTCTCAACGTTGAATGATTTGGAATTGGAGGATCCAGTCAAGTCACCTTTCAGTTCCCCAAAACTCCGAACCAAGAGGATCTTGTATTCTGAGTTTTTCTTCCTCAAGCTGCTGAAAGGCCTGATGCCCGATGCAGTCTTGCTCACTCATCTCACCAAGTCTTCCCCCTGCTCATTTTACAATCAACTCACTGACGGAAGTTAGATCAAGACCTCCTTTGTTTTTTACATACCAGGCCTGGTCCCTGAGTTAGAGTGATACCTTCATGGGTCTCTACCCATTCGATCACCCATTAAATTTATTCGTGACATAAACTGATGGGCGTTGGGCTCTTCTCCTGACGCAATCCAGGAGTGACTTCTAAAGCTAACATTTCTGGCGCCGTTGCCGGGGACGAGGTTGAATATTTTCCCTGGGATTGAACGACAACGATTAGCTGATTTTGAAGGTGCATCAGATATCAGAACTATTGAGATTGCTACTGTGCACCTGACAACTCCGCTGAGGCGACACCGCTGGGAAATTCCTTTGATGCGAACCCATAAGCAACTCCATTGTTTCAGCCGTGGCTTCTAGAGGCAGCCACACAAGGTCTACTCCTTAGCTGCCGTTAGCGCCACCTGAAGCTGACCCAGAGAAGATTATCAGAAGGGGAAATTCCTCTGAAGACGATATTTCTACTGCTAAACCAGGTATTTCTGGTGATTTTCATGATTTTATAGAAACTCCAACCCCTTCATTTCATCTTGTTTTACTACCTTTTGTCGGAGTTTCTCGTAGTCTAAATTTCGGGAGTGTTCCTGCTGGATTTTCTCCTCCTGGTCTCGAATTAGTAGGAGAAACTCTTGTCACTCCCCTCTCCTTGAGGTGGTACCCTGGTTCAGACCCAACACCTCTGATTATACTCCTACCCCGGGTTTTACCACCCCTCCTCTTGTTATTACTGTTGTTGAGGGAAGGGAAATTTCTGTGCCTTTGAGCCAGCAAGCCTGTTCTCCAGATTTGCTGCAGTTCCCCTCCCATTCTGTAAGCTCAGCTCCTGTCTTTCCGCTTCAAACCTCATCTCCTCCTGGCTCCCCCATCCCTGTTGTTCCTATGGCTGGTGCTAATCCCCCTCTAAATAGAATGGATGCCATAGTAGCTGCCAAATATGCTCCCTTAGTCCTACCTCAACCTGTGAATCCTCTCCCTACTGGAGATTACCTGATATATATGCCCAAGTTCACTGGGGAAGAGGACATAACTACGGAAGAGCACCTGGCTGCTTTCTACAGTTATGCAAACAACTTGAATATTGAAAATGAAGATGTCTGGATGAGAGTCTTCGTCCAGAGCCTGGACAACGAGGTGAGGAAGTGGTTTAGGAGATTGGCCCACAGATCTATTGCTGGGATTGAAGCTCTAGATAGTGCTTTCCTGAGGCAGTGGGGAGATAAGAAGGATTTCATGTATTACATGACAGAATTCGGGTCTTTGAAGAAAATGGGAGGAGAGTCTGTCTCAGATTTCTCCAAAAGATTCAATAAGATGTATAATAAGATCCCTGCTGAGATAAAGCCCACAGAGGCCTTTGCCAAAATTTCTTATGCTAGTGCATTCGACCTTGACTTCTGTCTTCTATTGAGAGAAAGAAGAGCTACTTCCCTAGTTCAAATGCAAGATGCGGCCATAGAGGTGGAATCTAATGTATTGGCAGTTGACAGACTAAGGAATAAAGCTGATACCGATAGGAGAAAGGGAAGATCTGAAGCCTCAACTTCTGGCCCCTCTATGCCTCACCCTCAAGTGGACGAATTGACCAAGATAGTGAAGTCTCTGTCTGCAGAGATGGAGAAAATGAAGGTGGAGGGGAAGCAAGCATACAAAAATCCTCAAAATGCCGAAAACAAAGGAAGCTTCAGGAGGCCAAACAATATTGCTCCCCTGACTATGCAGAGAGACTAGAGAGGAAGAGATAGAGAAGACCAGAAAATTCAGGCCCCTCTTCAAAATAATTTTGTGGCTGAGGAGAAAGAAGGGGAAACAAGCGGGCTTGATCCCGAAATTCACTGCTTCGGAGAAATTCCTCCTTTTCCTCATCTCACTCAATCAACATACGAGGAATCTCTCATGGACAGTCCGCTAAATGAACTTAGCAAGGGAGACAAGGCTAGCAGCAGCCAAAGCAGGTATGACCTGAGATCCAAGAAAAAGCTAGGAGCGCTTGATGTTCCTGAACAACTCACTAGAACAGAGAAGCCTGCTAATGAAGTAGCAGACAACAATGAAGTTAAGAGGGCCCAACCCCTCTCTCCCATGGTCCAGAGTCATGTTCCTGAAGTAAGGGAAATCCCAAAGCTTACATCTTCTTTTAACTTTGAGCATGAAATTCAAAAAATTAGAATCCCTGTGCCCCTCTCCGAACTGATCAAACATGAAGTGTTCAAAAAACGCCTCTTCGAGCTATTACAGTCTGAAGCCTCATACCTTCCCACAGACTCCATCAATTTGCAAGATGAAAATCATGCCGTTATTCTAGGTCCTATGGTAGAAGACAGGAATGATTCATCCCCTCCCTTTTACACATCCTTGAACATACATGACAAAGTATTGCACAACTGTTTGATGGATTCAGGGGCTTCCCACAACCTTATGCCCAAAACTGTCATGGAAGAATTAGGACTAGAAGTCACCAGAGCCTATCATGATCTCTATTCCTTTGACTCCAGGAAAGTTCAATGTCTAGGAGTCATCAAAGACCTGGTCGTGACCTTGTTTCAATTGCCCATGAAAAGTGTGGTCATGGACATTGTAGTGGCTGATGACCCCCCCAAGTTTGGTATGTTCTTATCAAGATCTTGGATAAAAAGACTGGGGGGAACTTTGTAGATGGACCTAACCTATGATACTATTCCAGTGTTCAGAGGGGAACATAGGAGACTATACAGAGAAGCCCAGCTGGCCTATATAATCAGTGACGAAGCCAATCCTACCAACCATCCTATCTTTGCCCTTGACACTGATTTAGGTTCCAGTTTACTACAACTCACTAATGCTCCCGAGCCTCTTCTAAAACTCAGAAAGCATCCCACCACTTCTCGTGAATTGTCTTCCCCCATCACCTCCGCCTGGAAAATGTTCTCTGATGGAGCCTCTTCTAGGGAAGGCGCTGGTGCCGGAGTATTTTTTGTGTCACCTGCTCAGGAAACCATATCTCTGTCATACAAGATAGAATTCGAAACAACCAACAATGTGGCAGAATATGAAACTCTTGTTCTAGGATTAAGAGCTGCAAAGGGAATGGGAATTCAGGAGGTAGTAGTGTTCGAAGATGCAGAATTGATAGTCTAGCAGATCAGAAATGCTTATCAGGCCAAGCATCCTCGACTCAAGAGTTACAGAAATGAGGTATGGGACTTGATCGACAGTTTCTTCTCAACATTTAATATTTCTTTCATTCCAAGAGAGAAGAACACAGTGGCAGATTCCTTGGCTACGTCAGCAAGCAATTTCAAAGTGCCCTTGCCACCCAAATTCAGATATGATGTAGAAGTAAAATACAGGCCCTCCATACCTGACAATGTCAAACATTGGAAGGTGTTCGAGGATGATCTTGAGATCAAAAGATTCTTGGAGACTGTTGAAGAGTTTTCAGAGATGCATATTGACCAAGACTCTGTTTCTGAAGAAAAGCTTGATGGTGGTAATTTTCTGAGTAAGATTGCGGAGCGTGACATTGTGCAGCTGCCCAACAATCATATTCCAAGGGGATTGGTTCCTTTGGAAAGGATTTTTGATAGCAATGACGTGGCATTAAAAGGGAAAATCTCAGAGGATGATGCTGATACAACTCAATGCAACATTGGCACCGAGAATGAACCCAAGTTTGTCAGATTGTCAAAGAGTCTGACAAAGGAACAGAGCACTGAATATGTTGAACTATTGAGGGAGTTTGCTGATGTTTTCGCCTGGACCTATGAAGATCTCAAAACTTATGACACTTCTGTCATTAAGCATAAAATCCCATTGAAAAAGGAGGCAAAGCCATTTAGGCAGAAGCTAAGACAGATCAATCCTATGTTGTTGCCTATCATGGAGAGAGAAGTGAAGAAGCTGCTACATGCCCAGATCATTGTGCCATTGAGATATTCAGAGTGGGTGGCCAACTTGGTCCCAATAATAAAGAAGGATGGAGAAATCAGACTCTGTGTAGATTTTAGAAACTTGAACAGGAGCTCACGGAAGGACAATTACCCCTTGCCAAAAATGGAACATATATTGCAGAGGGTAATAGGAGTATCCAAGATTTCCATGATTGATGGCTTCTCTGGCTACAATCAAATCTCTATTGTGCTTGAGGATAGGGAAAATATGGCATTTACCACTCCATGGGGCACATTCATGTATGCTAAAATGCCTTTTGGGTTGATGAATGTAGGGGCAACGTTTCAACGAGCCATGGACATAGTTTTCATTGGGGAAAAGGATAAGTTTGTGGTCATCTATCTAGACAACATAACAATTTTTTCCAAATCTGATAAAGAACATTGTTGGCATCTCAGAAAAGTTTTTCTGAAATGCAGGAGTTTTGGCCTCTCATTGAATCCCAAGAAATCTCTGTTCGCCATGAAGGAGGGAAGGTTACTGGGCCACATAGTATCAGCATAAGGAGTCAAAATTGATCCTAGCAGAGTTGAAGCAATCCAAGCCTTGGCAATCCCAAGATCCAGGAAAAAAGTCCAGTCTTTCCTTGGTAAGATTAATTTTCTAAGGAGGTTTGTTTCTAACTTTGTTGAGGTGGTAAATCTTATAACAACCATGTTGAGAAATGGAAATGAAGTGAGGTGGACCTCTGAATCTCGAAATTCCTTTGAGCAGATAAAGAAGGCCTTGACAGAAGCTCCTGTGCTTATCAGTCCCGATTACTCAAAGGATTTCCTTATTTTCTCCTTTGCCTCATCTGACATAGTGGTTGCTGTTTTATTACAAACAAACGAGGCTGGGCTAGAGCAACCTATTGCCTATTTTAGCAGAGCCCTAGGGGATGCCGAGGTCAGGTATGACATTATGGAAAAGCAGGCCTATGCCCTGGTAAAGGCTCTCAAAGCCTTTAGAACCTATGTCTTGCAGTAAAAAATCATTGCCTATGTCCCCTCGGTCGCTGTTAAGGACATTCTTATTCAACCTGATATAGACGGGAGGAGGAGTAAGTGGATAGCCAAGATCCTTGAGTTTGACTTGGAAATAAGGCCTACCAAATTAATCAAATGTCAAGGTTTAGCTAAGCTGTTGGCTGAAGCAAATTGCAAAGATTTGGGGGTAGGTTTCATCAATGAATGCTCAGAAAATCAGTAGGATCAGCTGTCTGACGTAAACCTCAAGCAGAGCCCCCGTTGGCTCGATGTCCTTGGTATAAGGATGTCATATATTTTCTGCAAGAGTTGTCGCCTCCAGATGGCCTGCAAAAAACAAGGCGAGAGCTCTGAAGCTCAAAGCAATCAGATACTGCCTTGTCGATCAAGTTTTATATTGGAAAGACCCCCTGGGGGTGCTTTTGAAATGTATGGATCCACAAGAGGCTGACGGGATCATTGTTGAATTTCACAACAGCCTATGTTGAGGGCATCATTTCTGGAAGACCATAGCCTACAAAATCCTCAGGGATGGGTACTACTGGCCCACCTTATTCACTAACGTCTGCAGAAAGGTCAGAGCCTGTATCAAATGCCAAAGATTTTCAGGAAAACAACAGCTTAAATCTTTGCCTTTAAAGCCTATAGTTGTTTCGGGACCTTGACAACAATGGGGCCTAGATTTTATTGGAGAAATCCACCTTGCTTCCAGTGGACAACACAAATGGATCCTAACTGCCACGGATTTCTTTACTAAGTGGATAGAAGCTATTCCCACCAGGAGTGCTTCCCACAAGGTAATCATTGGATTCTTGGAAGACCTCATCACAAGATTCAGCTGCCCAAATAAAATTGTCACTGATAACACAACTGCTTTCAAGGCTGAGCCGTTAGGCAAGTTCTGTGAGCAGTTCGGGATCAAACTGATTCACTCCACCCCATACTATCCCCAGGGAAATGGTTTAGCAGAGTCCTCCAATAAAAGCATGATAAGAATCATCAAAAGACTATTGGAAGACAACAAAAAGGCCTGAGATTCAAAGGTGAAATTCGCTCTATGGGCCGATCAAGTGACCACACAGAGATCTATAGGCATCTCCCCTTTCCAATTGGTTTATGGAGCAGAAGCTATTTTCCCTTCTCAGCTAGCCATTCCTGTAGCAAAGTTCTTCCAGGATTATCAAGAAGAGCCTGATGATATGATCAGAAGAATTCACCAACTGGTACAGGTCTGGCAGGCCAGAGAGCAGGTAATGAACATAATTCGGGACCATCAGCAGAAGATCAAGCAGGTTTTTGATAAGAAGGCCAAGAAGGAAGAGTTTCAGATAGGAGACCTGGTGCTGAAATGGGATGCTCCTAAACAAGACAAGGGAAAACAAGGCAAATTTGAAGCCCTATGGGTCAGGCCCTTCAAAATCTCTGAAGTATTTTCAAATAATACCTACAGGTTACGAGATTTGAAGGATCAAGAAGTTTTCAATGGCCCTGTGAATGGTCATTTCCTGAAAAGATGTTTTTCTTGAGCCGCACATGGCTCATCTACGGTTGTATATATTGTTTTTCTTTTATCTTTAAGTTTTAAATAATGACTCCATAGCCCAACAACAAGGCATTGAAGCTACAAAAGAGTTCTCGGCAGCCCGTAGGGGGCGTGCCATCTCCCATGGAGCCTAATGTTAGCATATAATCAGGTAGAGGTGCTCTCCTGAAAGAAGCGTCCCCTTGGGCAAAGAAAGAGATTCGGAAAACCCATTTTTCCAAAGTTTAGAGGGTGGGCGCATCATTTTAATGAGTAGGCAGTTTCAGACGACCGAGATCTGCTCGCCTAGATCTACGGCTGAGGTTTCATTCCAGAGCCCCCTCACCATTCTGCCTTTAATGGGGGGGGATGGGTCCGCAATTGGGCGTGCATCTCTCAAACGGTCGAGATTGAGGCGCCTAGATCGACGACGCTCGAGCGATTCCAGACCCCCCTTCCATTCTGCTTTTAATAAAGGGGGGGGGGTCCAGAATGGTGGGGTATTAACGTAGGCCCCCCTTCCTGTCGTGTCACCTTCTCTACCGCTTCCTCCCCTGCCATCTGTTCTCCACTTGACCGTGTGACGGGGCCCGTTCCCTTTGGACCCACCTCGTCCTTCGACATCTATTCCCCTCCCTTCCACGTCAGCCTCCCATAAATAATGTGTCCCCCATTACCACTTTATCCCATCACCTTCGCCCTTTCTTCTTGCCATGTGTCTCACCCCTGTTGTTTCCATGATCACTCCCTTTCCCCTTTCCACACCAAGCATGCCGGATCTTCTGTGCCCTATCCATTAGACCGTTCAACTGATCCAGGTGGCACCATGAGGAGACCTCCACGTCCCATAAGGCAGAACTGACCATGATTGTTCCCGATCCCAAGAATGTAGTTATTAAAGTTGTTGGAGGTGGTTAGACATCGTCTCCGCCATAAATGGAAAGTCCGGCAAAGGATTCAAGGTAGGTCAACTCATCTGCAGGACAATTAGGAGTCTGATTGTGTCTCTCATAAGTGCACGATCGTCCAGAGTCTGCATGCACAGACCGCCATAAGACATGCATACGCAATGTTTTTAATGCAGTGTCTTGTTTTCGCTGTTGTTGTTTTGTTTTTAGTATATGTAGGCGTTTTCGCCATTTTGTAATCTATCGATGGTTGAGCTAGGCTCCCGATTGTAAAGTTTTAGCGAAGCACTGGTTGCTCTGGTTATGTATTGGCACTTGAGAGTTCTTGCCTTATGAATGTCAGCTTCTTTCCATCTCTTTGTTTACACTGTGTTAGAACAACTCGGAATTGGAGGATCCAGTCGAGTTGCGCTGTTATAGGATGATGTAGGTTGGATCACTGTAATAGTTGCATTGTCTCTAATCAGTTCTTGTATTTTCTCAACGCTGAATGATTTGGAATTGGAGGATCTAGTCAAGTCACCTTTCAATTCTCCGAAACTCCGAACCAAGAGGATCTTGTATTCTGAGTTTTTCTTCCTCAAGCTGCTGAAAGGCCTGATGCCCGAGGCAGTTTTTCTCACTCATCTCACCAAGTCTCCCCCCTGCTCATTTTACAATCAACTCACTGACGAAAGTTAGATCAAGACCTCCTTTGTTTTTTCCATACCAGGCCTGGTCCCTGAGTTAGAGTGATACCTTCCTGGGTCTCTACCCATTCGATCACCCATTAAATTTATTCGTGACATAAACTGATGGGCGTTGGGCTATGCTCCTGTCGCAATCCAGGGGTGACTTCTAACGCTAACAACACCAACCTCCAAAACGTACCATTCCCCATGTTAGCCACAATGGAAAATCGTTGTCTGACGAGGCGGGCCAGTCTTTTTGAATAACCCTCAAGAAGAGAGACTTCCCTAGACCATTCCCCATGTTAACCACAATGGGAAATCATTGTCTATGGTACATCAACAATCCATCGAACCATTTTCATTACGAAATGACCGTTCGATCTGGACCATTTTCCGAACTGGAAAAATGCCTGTTCGTCAGAAATCTCAAACCACTTTCCGAACTGGAAAGGAACTGCTCATCCTGGACCATTTTTCGAACTAAAAAATGTCTATCCATAAATCAATAACACATCAGTGCTCCCTCCCAACCCAGGAGTCATCTCTTCCTTTTTCAATGAGGAAGTCGTCTCCACGAGCTCCAACTTCAGTACGCAAACTCTTTCATCTTAGACATAAGATTTACCAAAATGTCTGCTTATCTTCTCATCTGTGGAGATATGTATTGGAGAACCACTTTCTCCTTTCTAGATTTCATCACGGATAATGTAATGCTTGATCTCAAATGTACTTCGGTCTGGAACGTTGGTTTTCTCTGAAGGCTTCACATAGCTCTGATCAATAAAGTATATCATTGTTGTATTCCTCTTTGGTTCCTTCTAGATCACAACATCGTGGCAAGGGTCAAACTGGAACATATCCATGTGGCACTTCTTTTGTCATCATGATATCTTTGTCATGGATTGACAATCCATCATCCTGATCTTCTGAGTAATTATTCTTATACAATATCTCTGTTATAGAAAATCTTCACCATGCTTTTGCTGTGCATTGGAGGTTCTCCACCAAGTTATCTTCTTCCATCTGCATACAAGGGTCTCTTTCTGGTATGCCTCAAATCTTTGAGGTTGCTCTTCATACACTCTTTGTTCATTTGCTCTAGAGGAACAATCTTTGCATTCCTCTGATGTAGAAATCCAACCCATCGATATTGCAGATGATATAATGACTCATGTAGAGGTATGTCTGGTTTACTGGAACAAGTAATCATCATAGTCTTCTCCCTCCATATGGGAGAACCTCTAGTTATGGATCTTGCAATTCTTGCATTCATATACACTGTTCTTCATCACAACTTTTAGTTCCTTTGCTTGATTTCTTTTAGTGAGTTCATATCAGGCTGGTAATCTTGTGATTCTTGATACAATGACTGGTTGTTCTGGCTTCTCTTTCTTTCTTGGAATCTTCATGTTCTTCCTCATGTTTTTCTTTAGCTCTTGGGTCCATGGAGTTTCTTATAGATTACATGCCCCAAAGATTCCACTTCTTCCTTTCATCATAGGATCACGGACGTAGATGGAAAACCAAGGATACTTTAAAGCTTCTCTTCGAAGAAGACTTCTTCTAAGTTCGAACTGAACACGTACTGCCTTTCATGGCTGCTACCATGGATATATACTTCATCATCTTCAATGGATCATAGGATTAGCTCCCTCTTAATCCTTTCTTCATGTATGAGTGCATGTTTTTCTTTTGGAAACATATAATCGACTCGCTCCATCTAACAGAGTCCACGCTCCCGTCTGCATCCTTATTGTCTTCTGCAAAGTGTCATAAGTCTTTCTCCAATTTCCTCTTGATTGCTAACTTTTTTCTGTCTTTGCTTCTTCTAAGTTTCTTCAAGATTGATTTTGATTTCGGCTTAACTTGTAATATCTTCCACATGATTTGTTTGATGTATTTCATCCTTTCATGTGTATTATCTGACTTGTATAATGATATCAATCCTTATCTTGTTTGTTCTTCCATAGGTATAGTTCTTCTTGGAACATATTATCTTCTAAGAGATATATATACAAGATATGTACAGAGACTATGCAAACAAGATATGTACAAGAAATAAGAAGAGTATTGTTACCTTGTCTTAGAAGAAGAAGTCTGTTTTATCTTGCTTGGTCTTCTTTGTAGGTTCCTTTTCTTCGGCCACTGATGCTTCATGTGTCCCCTTCCTTTTCTTTAGCTTGGGACAATGATTCTTGTAGTGACCATACTTTCAACAGTTGAAGCATTGTATTTCCGACATGTCTTTCTCTTGATTTGGCTTCTTCCCTGAACCAAACTTCCTGAAATTCT
>ML787981.1:594399-647279 GCA_009831015.1 Picea engelmannii
CCAAAGTTCTTCAAATGTAGGATACTCCTTCCTTGTGTTCATGCTTGCAGCAAATGCATCCCATGTCTTGGGAAGACCATTGAGTACTATGTTTACCAATTCCTTCTCTGAAATGATCTCTTCAATAGCTTGTAGTTGATCTCCTAACTAGGATATTCTCACAAAGTATGATGTTATGCTGTCATCATCATTCATCTTCATGTCACAGAGCTCATTCTTCAAACTCATTACTTGTCCAATGTTTCTGACTGAGAAGAGGTTTGTTAGGGCATTGTACATATTCTTTGAGGAGTCAAGATGGGAGATGTAGGGTATCAAGTGGTCTTTTATAGAGTCCACTATGGTACTCATGGAATTGATGTCACCGTCTTTGAACTTTTCCATAACTGCAATGTTCTACGGTTCTTTCTCTTTACCTTATTCAAACTCTGGTTTCACGATCTTTCCTTTCACGATATCCAACACTTTATTCTTGGCAAGGATGAGGTCAATCCTTGTCTTCCACGCTCTAAAGTTAGAAGCTCCATCTAACTTGTTTTCTGACTTCATAGATTAAGTCATGGTTGCTTTGACTTGGTCAACCCTAGATTTGACCTAAAATCTCAAACTTGACGTCTTGGCTTGCTGAGAGCACTAGGAGATGCGCTAGGCTAGGGCGCATTGGTCTATCCAAAAATTAGGTCAATCCCTTCACTTAAGGTGCCTCAATGAGAGGATTAGGGTTTCTGCAACTGCACCTGCTAGTAACCCTAGCTGCAATGCTTTGGTTACTGCTCCTGCTAGAAACCCTAGCGACAGTTCTTCAACGAGCTTAATATCCTTATGGCTATGTGTAATATCCCGGCCACCAACAAGCCTGGCCATGCCACTACTTAGACGCTTTACTTAGCTCTGAAACCATTTTGTAATGTTCTCGACCATCCATGTCGGGCCATGCTACACCAGAGAACTCTTATGTTCTCTCTGCAGAACATACTGTAACATACCCAACATCTAACTGAGCTATGCCACATAAATTTTTCTAACCGAATGCAATTAAAACATATGCACACATAACACTTGCGGAAGCTTTACATGTAAAACATGAACAGACAAATACGCTATGTAAATGCACGGATTCACACTGAAATAATAGTAAACATATACATGCAATACCCATAAAAATAAACACAGATATAATTGCACATATGATAACCCATAAAAATATGCACATAAATAACAATGCAACATGTAAATTTATCACACAGTTGGCCTTTATCTTGGTAAGAATGTCACCAACTGTGTATAGACGTTCCACGAACCTCCCAACCTTAGACCACACTGTTCATCACTCTCAACAGTGAGTCACCCTCGAACTGGGACTAAACTCCACTCGGGTAAAGGGTTCCTAACCAGGCTAATGGCTCATGGAAAATAGGAAAGACTCCATTACAGGGGCCTACTCAAACTAACAACCTACAGTCTCTCATTTCCCACATGCATGTCCCACCCAAGGAAGTGTGCCCCTTCTCTGCTCAACAGTCCCTCGGTTGCCCCACTTCCTTTCCAGGGCTTCAACAACGGGCCGAACAAGAAGTCTCAAAGCCCTGCAACTGTAGTTTAGCGCCTTCAGGAAATCAATTCCCAACAATTTTCTCACTCAGAGAATTTCTCACGGGCTTGACAACCCGCCTCTTCAATATCCGACGGGCCTGACAACCCGCTTCTTTAGTCAAGCTCCCATGCTCACCAACTAGATGAACATATATGGCTATGGATACAGGTTTTGGTATAGTGACATGAAGTTATGGAGGTCAACTGACTACGTGAGTGAAAATCTCCTCGGATGGCTGCATGGATGAATACATAATAGAAGAATCATGGAAGAAGTGATGGAAATGAACCAAGTCCCCCCAATATGTATGCATGCCCCCAACTTGACACTTGTCATGTTGGGAGCTACTTTGTCCCACTTGTCCCCAACTTTAGAACTTAGGACAACATAATTATCCATACTTTATACTTTAAGAAATATTAATATAATATTCCTTTTTGGCTTAAGCTCCCTAGCTTAGCCCTTTTCCTTAACTTTTGGCCCCCACCCTTTCCCCGACTAGTGGAGTTTAGTCCCCCATCTCTTTTATCGTGGTTGGTCTACGTGCATCAATGTATTTATATTAATTATGAGACATGTACAAAAATAGGCGCACTGGCCTTTAACATCTAGGCTCTCTGGCCTAATTTAAAACATAAGCATTCTAGCTTATAATAACTTAGTTCACCAGCCTATAAAACACAACATATACACAAAGGCTCCCTGGCCTCAATATCACACACACTTAAGTTGTTGCGCGCGGTATCCGAGAATGTGCCCATTTCATCATTTTACTTTGCAGTGCATGGGTGCACTACACCATGGAAGATGCATGCCAAAAGATATAAAACAACTCACCAGCTTAAGTACATTATTACATTTACAGTTGGGGTTCAACTTGGGGATATTAAAATCCCCTCTCTTTATTTATGCACTATCATCAGTGCATCATGTACACATATACAACAAAATTTTCAAAAATCCTCAGTGCATTATATACCATGTACCATTCAAATTCTTTAAAATCTCTAAGCTTTAGCTACTGAAAGCTTGTCATCCATCTGGTGCTCTACTTTCCAACACCAGTCCTGGTACTCATACTGCAACTTGAAGTCAATTTCTCTATTCCATAGAGCTACTTCAGGAAATAATTCAACTCAGTTTTCCTTATTACATGCTTCAATTAAACTTTATTGAAGCAAGAACGGGCTGTAGATCCATGACATTCCACCCAGACTTATATCTCACTGTTGATAAACTCTCAGGAACATATTATCCCCAAGAATGAGATATGAATCCATTAGGACAATGGCTTCCCATGATAACCACGAACCACAATCAATATCAACATAGTCTAGGCCAAGGTACCAAACCTCAGTAGCACTCCAACCAACAGTCTCTCTTCCCCACATTCCTGTACAACCCAAGGTAGTATGCACTTTCACTGTCCAACAGTTCATCAACTGCTCAACTTCCCTTCCAGGGCTCTAGTACAGGCTAGACAGGAAGTCTCAGAGCATCGTGGCTCCAGGAGTTCCAACTTTAATCATTATCATCTCACCTGCATCATACACATGCAATTATCATGAGAGAGCATCATAAAAATTCCATTTCAGAAATCAAATTAATTTCATAAGGAATTCGAATTTTCCCAAAATATGAAATTCTATTTCATAAATTTTTCATCGTTATTGGAATAATATAATGTAGTTTTCCTTATGGCTTTCAGCAAGCACCATGCTAAATACCATTTTTCCCGCAATGATTATATATTGCATACAACAAACAAATTGCCAGTATTTTCTGTACATCATAATTCAACATGTATAACACCTTATGCCATGATCTTAGAATTGCCTGCACCTAGCAATTCAATCACTATTACGAAACAATTCAACCAAATAGAATGACTCATCATTTTATTCATATGCATATTCATAATTAATAACAGTAAGTTCATTTCTTCAATTTTCTGAACATAAGTTTTTTGTAGTCACTATTCCTGTGACCACCTCACTTGCAACTTTCCTGTTGCAATGTTTATCAGTTCCTGAAATGTTCTCAACTTCATGAGTTAACAACATTTCAACCATTAGTATACTTATTTCCATATAAAAACATATATACATGCACTCACAAAATGCATTCAACAAAATGCATTTAAGTATACAATTCCATCATGTATGAGTGCAACTCTGCCACTTACCAGGCATGAGTGCAACTCTCAATGTCTATTTATTCAATGCACCCTTGCATTGATTTTCAGAATGAGCTTTATCTAAGTCATGCACCTCACCATTCATAAATTGGAAATCTGGCCAATGTCTTGACACATCTCCACACTCTTCCCATTGTCTTCACAATTACTTGGATGCCTTCCTTTTCGACCTGAACACTACACCAAGAATACAATTCTATAGTGTTTATTAGTGTTAGCAAAAATGTTGCAGTCCAAGTTTTATTTAAAGTAAGAAGCTCATTGGGTATTTGTGTGGCACATAACCTTTCTATAACCATACCTTGCCATATCCAACCATGTCCTGGTATCATACATGACTAGCTTTCTTAGCATCATTCCTATAACAAGTTATTATCTTTTATTTTCTCTGGTTATTGTCTCATAACCAAATTAACATGACATGCTACTATGTCAGTGTGTGCATTCAAAAGCTAAAAGCTTTGATAAATATAACAAGCCTCTAGCCTTTACCACACCTAGTGGTAACTTAATCATGTCAATGCACTTAAACAATACCATGCAACATAGTTTAAAATTCAATTTGGGGAAATTCTTACCTATATTTCCCTTTGGCAATTATACAACATAATTTCTAAACAGTAATACTTACTTGCATGGTTGCCATTAGACGAGTTTAATGCTACCTGATTAGCTGATGACAGTAGAAGTTCTCATGCTTCTTTATGAGCCTTATAATTCAACATTCCAACTTTTTGTTGCTTCCTTCCATGTGCAACAACATTATCGGCAACACTTGCAAACATGCAAGCATTCTCACTTTATGGTTGTGCTAAAATCCATAAAATACTTGCTACTATAGTAATTGCAACAACTTCTTTTCTTCCTCTATCATGTTTCCTGGTTATCCCATAAGTTTTCCATTCTTCCGAATTCCTGATCCTTCAAGTGCTCTTCACTGTAACCACTGTGCATGATTATTTCTGATCCGAGCACTTTCTAGCCAAAACACTCTTGGGTGCCTTTTATTTTCCATCCAAATACTAAACTGATAGTAATCTTAAACTTTTGTTTACTTCCTGGATCCATCTATCCCAACTCATACTTGGATGAATTATAATTCCAATCTTGCTGTCTTATATACTATGGATCTTCAACATCCATTTATTTTTCGAACTGAACTATTCCAGCTCTTCCTTGACTGAATAATTTAGTATTTGAGTTTTATTGCAATCTTCTTCACTCCTTGCCAACTAGCCTCAAACTTGGCTTGCATAGCCAATTCTCTTAGCATGCTGTAAGGATGGACATATGTCTCCTTCCCTAGCTGCATAGAATTAATTAAAAGCACTTAATATAGATTTTAAGTTACCAACATAGTTTCAAGTGGTATCTCAACCCCCTGGGAATGTCACTCATGGCCCCATGCCATTTGAGATGAATTCTTCTCAGGCACCATCTCTTTTGCATTCAAAACCATGCATATAACCATTTTCTTCTTTATGGTTCTTTACTGACTCTCTACAGAGATTCATTTCACCTTTAAGTCTTTCTTGACATTGACATCTTCATGTTATTGTGGAAACATCTTCAATACTTTTGGAATGCATCAATAATATCTACTACTATTCTTGCTTTCCCTCTTGGAGTGTTTTCATGCATTCCCATTTGCTTGATATCTACCCAATGAATTGTTCTTCCATTATTCTAGGATGTTCATGGACTTGCAACTACATATTATGATGATATTAATTTTCAGCATCCCACTATTATTTGGATCCTTCTGATCCAACTCCTACATGACCCAATTATATTTCCAGTCATATTTTCTGAGTAACCTTGGACAGTTAACATCAACTTCCTTCTTGAGGTACTTGATTTATCCCTTTCTTAGCTGATCATATCAACACTTGGATTTGCTTGATGGGTATTACTTTCCCCTGTCTTGACCAATCTGATTTCAACCTGCCTTGCACAATCCACTTCTATCATGCCATATTGATCCTCTTCATACCATGCTTCCACTGCGCACTCTAATAACCATAAGGGAAGCATTACTCTAATTTCATAGCTAATTCCTGGATATGATGCACTCTTTATCTAAATATGCATTAAGCCTCTTTCTTTATCTGATTACTATCATTATGATAGTCATTTCCTTTTATAATAGATCTTACTCCCATGCATTTCTTAATTTTTATATTGATTTCTTTGGGAGTGTTCACTAATTCATTCACTACATGATCTATTCCTCTGCCCAGATTCCATTGAATACTTGACTAACATGAGAGGATTTCCTGTAGTGGCTTCCAAAGACTTTATGGCTGCGCCAAGATTCATACCTTAACCTTTTGTAGTCTTGGATTTTGATCATCTTCTGAAATATTTTGTCATAGCACTCTTTCCCTCAGTACCTCTTCTTAATTTTAACTAAACTTTGTCAGGTTCACTGACAAAACAATTTTATGAAAATATGAACCATTTTGGTTCAATACTACATATTAGAATTCTTTCTTCTGATTTCCTGGAAATTTGAATTCATTAATCAATTTTCTGGGTGGATATTTAGATTCCACTGTTCAATACCTTTCCAACGCCTACTCCCATGCTCAATTCTGAGTCTTGAACAAAAAGTTATGGCTAATTGAAAATTGCCCAATAACTTTTTTGTTCATTCTTCAACTTGCGCAACTCTGCGCTGTAATATGCATTTTTGCACCTACTCCTTTGGAATTTTCATGGGAGCTCAATTGGGTTTCTTAATATACATCTTATGGACACTCTATCCAAGTTTCACCTCATTCTGGGTTCTGGGATGCTAGTTACAGCTCGCTGAAGTTCTAGGCCAAAATACCATATTGTAACTAATATGCTACAGATACCTTATTTTCCATATTAAACACTTTTAACATGCCCAGAAATTTAATTCAGCTCTTGGAATGTCTTCTATGGTTCAATAGATTTCCATTGACTACTTCTATGCCTCAATCTGATTTCGGAGCAGAGAGTTATGGCTCTTTGACGTTAGATGGGTCTTAAAATTTACCCTCCACTGTTTGTGTTGTAACTTTCTCATAAAAACTTCATTTGACGAACAATTTACACCATTAGAAAGCTCTCTCCGAGCTCTTTTATTTGAGATGTAGAGACAAGGTGTACCGAAGGTACACCTCTGTCTTATGGTTTTTGAGTTGCTCAAAACACTCTTAAGGCCTTAAAAAATGCGTTGTAAAAAGATGACGTTTAAATGATATAAAACATGGTAGAAAATCATTGGTTTTCTGTTGTTATTTGCCCTTCAAACAAATTTGCGTGCACATATATCAACCTGTGAACCCATATTCACCACGCACAACAATAACACAAGGTAAATCGTGCTTCACGCACTTTAAAACCATTGTGTATCACTTCTCTGTTGCGCCAATAACTTGCGCGCACTACTTTCGTGTTGCGTGCCCATGTCTATCGTGCGTAGTTTTTATACCATGCGCTGATATCCACCGCACACAGTTTTTGTACCCAAAGCATTTTTTGTACCGCGCATAGATATCCCACGCGCATTTCACTCGATGCGTTGCACCATGCCAGAGTTTAGTACATCTCCATCGCGCATTAAAACTCTGCGCGCACCGCTAACTAAGTTGTCGCGCGACAACATATACCCACATTGCGCGCGCAACTACCAAACTCTACTGCGTTGTGCCAATACTGCGCACACCACGTGTGCCATTATTATGAATGTCCACACCGCACACACTTCTTATGCGTATGCACACTGCGCAATGCCAAATTTAGCGCGCACACTCGCCCACCAACATTTTTCCGTGCGTCGCTAAAAGTTAGCGCGAACACCAGAAAACCACTATTTTTCTGTGTGGTACCAAAATTTAGCGCGCACACCCGCACACTAACATTTTTCTGCGCGGCGCCAAAATATAGCGCGTGCACCAACATGCCAATATCTTGCCACGCAGTGCCAAATTTTACCTATCACAAGCTTTTTATTGCACATCCTGCATTTTTAGTGCACCCACCTGTGCACATTCACCTTTATGCGCATCGATTCCTCATGAATTCCGCTGTAGAAATTGGGTTTTTTCCTAACTTTTCCCCCAATTTACCATAGACATTTTGCAACCACGAAATTCGTTCAATTTCACCCCGATAATACCAATTCAACCTCTGCAACAACAAATCGTTGTGGGTTGACATTTCTGGAACGAATTCACCAAAATCAATTCACGAATTGGGAATTTTAATTACAAAACTCGCTCCAACTGACATGGCTTCCTTGTGACTTCAAATTCGACCAATTCCAGGTTTGAATTTGCTAGAACATATATTAAATCGATAATATCTCACCACATGGCTGAATTTCTCAATTTTCCCATGAATTTAACAACATAAATTGGGGCTTTTTCCCAATTCCGCACAATTGTTGCTACTTTTTACCATGGATGTTCCGTAATTCAAAATTTGGCCACTTCGAAATAAATCCTCTGTGAAATTTCGCTTCAACTTAAATTCTTGACCCATCCAAGCTCAGTGTTGAAAAATGAAGCTCTGATACCATTTTGTAACATCCCCGGCCACCAACAGGCCGGGCCATGCCACTACCCAGACGTTTTACTTAGTTTTGAAACCATTTTGTAACATCCTCAACCATCCATGTCGGGCCACGCTACACCAGAGAACTCTTACGTTCTTTCTGCGGAACATACTGTAACATACCCAACATCTAACTGAGCTATGCCACATAATTTTTTCTAACTGCATGCAATTAAAACATATGCACACATAACACTTGCAGAAGCTTTACATGTAAAACGTGAACAGACAAATACGTTATGTAAATGAACAGATTCACACTAAAATAGTAGTAAACATATACATGCAACATATACATGCAATACCCATAAAAAAAACACAGATATAATCACACATATGATAACCCATAAAAATATGCACATAAATAACAATGCAACATGTAAATTTATCACACAGTTGACACTTATCTTGGTAAGAATGTCACCAACTGCGTGCAGACCTTCCACGAACCTCCCAGCCTTAGAAAACACGATTAATCACTCTCAACAGTGAGTCACCCCCGAGCTGGGACTCAACTCCACTCAGGTAAAGGGTTCCTAACCAGGTTAATGGCTCATGGAAAACAGGAAAGACTCTATCACAGGTGCCTAATAAAACTAACAACCTACAGTCTCTCATTCCCCACATGCCTGTCCCACGCAAGGAAGTGTGCCCCTTCTCTGCTCAATAGTCCCTCGGCTGCCCCACTTCCTTTCCAGGGCTTCAACAATAGACCGGACATGAAGTCTTAGAGACCTGCAGCTGTAGTTTAGCGCCTTCAGGAAATCAATTCCCAACAATTCTCTCACTTAGAGAATTTATCACGGGCCTGACAATCCGCCTCTTCAATATCCCACGGGCTTGACAACTCGCTTCTTCAGTCCAGCTCCCACGCTCACCAACTAGATGAACATAAATGGCTATGGATACAGGTTTTGGTATAGTGACATGAAGTTATGGAGGTCAACTGACTACGTGAGTGAAAAGCTCCTCGAATGACTGCATGGAAGAATACATAATAGAAGAATCATGGAAGATGTGATGGAAATGAACCAAGTCCCCCCAATATGTATGCATGTCCCCAACTTGACACTTGTCATGTTGGGAGCTACTTTGGCCAACTTGTCCCCAACTTTAGAACTTAGAATAACATAATTATCCATACTTTATACTTTAAGAAATATTAATATAATATTCCTTTTTGGCTTAAGCTCCCTAGCTTAGTCATTTTCCTTAACTTTTGGCCCCCACCCTTTCCCCGACTAGTGGAGTTTAGTCCCCCATCTCTTTTATTGTGGTCGGTCTGCGTGCAACGATGTATTTATATTAATTATGAGACATGTACAAAAACATGCGCATTGACCTTTAACATCTAGGCTCTCTGGCCTAATTCAAAACATAAGCATTCTAGCTTATAATAACTTGGCTCACCAGCCTATAAAACACAACATATACACAAAGGCTCCATGGCCTCAATATCGCGCACATTTAAGTTGTTGCGCGTGGTATCCGAGAATGTGCCCATTTCATCATTTTACTGCACAGTACATGCGCGCACTACACCATGGAAGATGCATGCCAAAATATATAAAACAACTCACTAGCTTAAGTACATTATTACATTTACAGTTGGGGTTCAACCTGGGGATATTACACTATGCTTCCTTCCAACGATTAGACTGAATGAAGGAGGTCTGGGTCCATAACCTGTTAGAATATAATGGATGTATTCATTTTACCATCGACAATATCACTATTGTCACCCAACCATAGGCTGAAGCCACCCTTCGAGCATCTTAACCTTGACAGAGAATCATTCTGGAAGAAAACCCTAGGCTAGATAGCCAAACAAAGGGTAGCACACATTTCCCCAAGGATAGCGCACCAAACAAGAGTTGATAAGATAGTCCAAACCATAACCAAGAGATAGTCCAAGCCAAAACCAAAATCTGCTAGCTGCAGCAGTTGCAATGACAGCTCACCTCCAAACTTGCGCACAAAATGGGCAACTGCAGTGCGCACAAGTGTTGCTCTGTAATTCTGAGAATGCCCTGCCATAATGAAGACTGCCTCTTGTATTTATACTAATTCTGGCTAACTGCCTGGGCCGACTTCTCATTCTGGGTATCTGTTTGTTCAGTATATATTATTTCTTCTGGCCGACTTCTTCTCTTGGAGGCTAATAACCTAATACAAATTATCCTTTTGAGCCGACATGTCTTCTAGGGTTATTAGCCAACTCATTAGGGTTTCTTCTTGCTTCCTGGAATATTCTATTCTCATCAGATTTACACGTGGAGGTCAATACCTCCCACAACTACCATAATATCAACAGATGTTTCCCCGTAGGGGTTTTACCATGTGAAAACATCGGTGTGTTGATCTTTGATCTGGTTATGTGAGTGGTTACTGAAGGTGTTCGTCCTCTGTTGGAATACCTGTGTTTTCGAACAAGGCCTACGAGACAAGAATTCTCCAATCAAGTAAACAAAATAATGTAAATATCCTCCTTAAAAAATAAATCAAAGTTTGATTACAATATCCATGCATTCATATTCATAAGAAAAAATAATTATATGAAGAGGAAATCTCGTGTAGTGTTTTTTCTATCCAACATTTCAAGCTTAATCAAATAAATCCCATGTAAAGATTGGATGAGAACAATTCTAGAAAAGTTGATGTTATATATGTATTTGGGAGATTAATAAAATGCTTTGGGAGAAGGTGAGGTTAGATTCTTGGAAAGTGCATCACTATCATAGACTCCTGTGCATTCTATTTGGTGTAAACCAACAAAGTTGATGGTTTTTCATCAATCTTGTACTTTGATTTGGTTTATACCCATGCTCATATGTCACGATGGACTACTATTTTTTATATTTATTCCAATTTGTCAAATTTGGCCATGGGAGAAATTTAGAGTAGGAATTTGGATGTGAAAAGTATGCAATTTATTGTGGCAGTTGAAATGTGGCTAGCGTCAAGAGATGTTACAAGGTTACAAAGAAATAACTCCTTGCCATTGTTTTTGCACTATAAAAGTTTGAACATTATGTGACAGGGTGTGGTAGGGTCCTAAATGGTGATCCATATAGATCATTCTACCATCAAGTTCCCTAGGAACAAGTCAACAATGAATCTTCACATTACACATTGGCTCTTATTGCTACAAGAATTTGATATTATTATATAACCCTAACAAAGAGAACATGGTTGTTGACCATACATTCCTACTTGATAGTGTGAGAATGAAAAACCAATTGAAGATTGATTCCTAGACGAGCATGTAGCCACTACAAGTAGATGAAGACCCAAGTTTGTTGAAAATCACATGTTAGGTGGCATCATACCAAAATATTTTTTAGCAAATGCAAAGAGGATTACATGCACTTTTTAAGAGTAGGTTCATTGTGGCAATCTTTCATAATATCAAGTAGATAGGATGATACATGAAGTTCTACAAATTAGTTATTATTGGGCCTCAATTGTTGAATGATTCCAAATGATATGTTAGGACATGTGGTGCTTTTCAATGTATAGGGAGGCCACCTAGGGGGAAATATATGCCACATTACTCAATTTTGATGATAAAACCTTTTGAGAAATGGGGGATACATTTCATAACCTATTTCACTACTCAAAGAAAGATGCACAAGTACATATGAGTTTGTACAAATTATGTAGCCAAATAGGCAAAGATAGAGTCAATCACAAGGACCCCTGCAAAGAAGTGATTGTATTCTTGTGTGAAGAAAGTTTTACCAAATTTTGGGGTGCCTAAAGAGCTTGCAACTGATAGAAGAAACTTGCTTCTGAGATAAATTTTGAAGAAGTAATTGAATAATATTGAGTTTGTTGGAAGGAATCAATCCTTATCACCCATAAGCTAACCATTGGGTGGAGGCTACTAATGGAGAGTTCACAAAAAACATTGTAAAAATAGATCAAGAACATTATAAACATTGGGGAGAAAGGCTCTTGAATGCCTTATAAGATTATACCATTGGGTGGAGGTTACTAATGGAGAGTTAAAAAAAAACATTGTAAATATAGATCAAGAACATTATAAACATTGGGGAGAAAGAATCTTGAATGCCTTATGGGATTATAGAATTGGATGAAAAAGAACAGTTGGATTCACCTAGTATGAGTTGTTTTATGGAGAATGATTTGGTGTATCGATAGAGATAAAGATTAAAAAATTCAGGGAAATTAACACATTTGGTATTGACTCATAAAGAGAGTTTGCTACAACTCAACAAGTTGGATGATATTTACATTGGGGAGAAAGAATCTTGAATGCCTTATGGGATTATAGAATTGGATGAAAAAGAACAGTTGGATTCACCTAGTATGAGTTGTTTTATGGAGAATGATTTGTTGTATCGATAGAGATAAAGATTAAAACATTCAGGGAAATTAACACATTTGGTATTGACTCATAAAGAGAGCTTGCTACAACTCAACAAGTTGGATGATATTTACATTGGGGAGAAAGAATCTTGAATGACTTATGGGATTATAGAATTGGATGAAAAAGAACAATTGGATTCACCTAGTATGAGTTGTTTTATGGAGAATGATTTGTTGTATCGATAGAGATAAAGATTAAAACATTCAGGGAAATTAACACATTTGGTATTGACTCATAAAGAGAGCTTGCTACAACTCAACAAGTTGGATGATATTTGTGGGAACCTGTTTTCAAATCCAAGTAGTTGAACAACAAAAAATACATCATGATCAATGCCTTAAATATAAGATGATTCACCCAACAGATTGGATGCTGCTATATGATTCTTATTTTGGACAATTCTCTAGAAGTTCCCAAGTTTGTTGGTTGTTTGTATGTCTTGGAACACATTGATATGCAACGTGTTGAATGATTTTAATGAAAAGTTTTGTCTCTCTAACTTAGGAGTATGAATTAGTTTAGTGCTTTGTTTATATTAGAATAGTAGATTTTGTTTCTCTTCAATAAAGTTGAGGACTAGAACAAATTATCATATTTAACATTTTGTAATGTACATGCAACCTTTGAATTATTTTAATCATATATTGTTAGTTGAGGTATGTCATGATTAATATGTTGATCATAAGACATTGTTTATCTATTTTTTCTCATGTGTGAAAATGATCAAAGCTAAGGGGAATCCTCAAGGGAATCAATAAACACCCTCCATTTTTATATAGGTGGTACTATGCTTTTTGAATGATGACATTATTATTGCTTGTCTTGATAATGCATGAACTAAAAAAATACTAACATGTAAATCTATACAAAATCTTTAACTTCAACTGATAGAACATGGTTCTTTATACAACCATATTATCTTTCATCCATGCATCACCATCGAAGAAAGAAACACATAAGTTTAATTGTTGAATAAAAGGAAAAGATAGTTATCCACAAAAATATTTACTCAGAATTCAAATCATCTTGCTTCCAATATTTTAGAATGAAAGTAAAAAAAACATTCAAGAATTTCAAAGAAGAAAATGAATAGAGAAATGGATAAGTCTTCTAGAAAAGATTTGAAGGAGAAATTTTTTGTATATCAAAAGAGTTTGAAAATGATTACATTCTAAAAAATATGCATTGAATTTTTAAAAGACACAAGTCATAAAACTTATGTAATCCTTGGTTGCTCTCTAGGGAAACTCTATAAGAAATACACCAATATGGATAGTTTAAACAATAAAGATTGTTTTCTTATGACATTACAAAACTCCAATGACTTAAATAAAGGAGAACTTCAAATGCATTTTCTCTAGTGAGCAGGGACAAGGTTCCCAAAGACCATGAATATTAGGGAAATACTAGGGTAAGAAACAAAAGGAATGGTCAATTAAATCCTATTTTCTTGGTTATGACTCTAGTAAAAACTACACAACAAAGATTTAACCAGAGGGGATTTGTAAGAAGGGAAAAATTCGAGTGGCTTTAGTTACAAAAATGAGGAGGCAAGGAGTTTTGTTTCCATCCCTTCTCTTCTAAAGAAAACACATTATATTATCATTTTCCTATGTCCTAGATCCAAACTAAGGATGCTTATGATACCCTAGCTATCCCAACCATTTTTCTTTTATCACGAGAATTTAGTAGCAACCTCAACAACTAGATTCACCCATTCCTTACTATATTCTCGAAGTGGGCGCATCATAATTTCTTCCTTCACCTTTAGTGCAAGAACCTCGTCCTTGAATCCATGCCTCAAGTCCATGTAGCGTGCCAAACTGATCTTTGCAACATAAGATATTCTCCATGTTATCCACACAAAGTTTGTCAACCATTTTTAATCTCGACCTTAGAAAAGAAAGTAAAACCATTGAATTTTCGACCTAAAGAAGCTTTAGTTTCAACCATTTTTGCTTCAAACTATTCTTTCACAAGGATCTTATCATCTCGAATAATATCAAGGCCTTCTAGTTTGTTCACAACTTCAAGAAATTTGAAGGAAAATCAGGATCTCTTATGTTCAAGGAAATGACAATTAGCAATTGGATGTTGTAGAGTCTCAACCTTAATATCCCAACCTTTGTATTTCTATTAATATAATATTAGAAGGGAGATTCTCCTTTTGTCTTCCTTGACAATTGATGGTCTTTATTTTCTTCATGAAAGTATCCACATAATTTCATTATAACAATCATCCTTGTTTAAGTTCAATTTTTGGTGTTTCCTTAAGCAAACAAATTTTGTTTTCCAGAGCAAAGGAACTAAGGATGGCTTCTCAAACACTACAAAACAAGGCTATCCTATCCCTTATATTATTTGATATAATTATTCTTTTCCTAGGCAACAACTCCTTAGTTGCATTAAATTTGTTGGAACTTTGTGGAGGGTCCCTTTGAATATCTTCAAGTGCATGGATAATGGGTGAATACAAAAATAAGGCTTCCAGATTTAATACTTTTTCAAGGTTAACCACTCTTTTCATCAACCCTAGAAGTTCCTCTTCCTATTCATCTACAACATGCTCTAACATTTTACCTATAACCTTGTGCATTCTAAAAGGGATTGGTCTATTTGTTCTACTATTTGGATCCATATATAACCAATCAATCACGACCAAAATCAATGAATATTCGACCAAAATAGGTCCAAAAAGAAGAGCAATTAGACAATTCCTTCTAAAAGCACCAAAAGCCTTTAAACCTTTAGCACCAAAAGTATCATCAATTTTCTCTATTTTCTCCTTTAACCTTTAGTGTAGACATCCAAAGTTTCTTAGTTTGTATGTCATAACTGCAATGGTGCATAACGACAAAAATGTCTTTGAAGGTTGGCATCTCTCGCTGCACCATCTCACCTCCAACTACATTATTATTTCCTACTTGGGCAATCATTCTAGAAGGGGATCCAATCATGCCATTGGCAATTTTCATATTTTCAACAAGATCAATTTGATCCTTAGCACTTTCCTTGGATGATACTTATTTCTTATTGTTTAGTGATCTTTTCCTCTTAGGGTGCACAAGGGTAGCATCCTCTTTCTCTCTCTTTGATTTTTTAGGTTCTTCTCCACCATCATCATCTCCACATGTTTCACTATTCATTTTCTTATTTCTACATCTAGATGAAGTATGAAGTATCAGTGTTTGAACTTATCTCTATATGAGAGCCTTTGAAAAGAATTACAAATTTCACCCTACAAATAACACAAGATCCTTGCTGTTATGAACGAAACTCCAAAAATAATCCAATGAATAATCCACTTTGAGGGAGAAGCCTCCTTTTACAATATATGAAATGCACGAGACAAGATGAATGCCTATACAAATGAATCTCCTTTATTATAAACAAGAGATAAAGTGAGCATGCTATAACCTACCCTAAGTTGACCTAACCATAACTAATAAACTTATAGTAAATTACTGTTAGTGCCTTAACGTAGGGCCTTAGGGGCATTAACATAGCCCTTCTTTTTAATTTTTTTTCCCCTCAAAGCTTGTAATTGAGTGTTTCTTCATGAACTGTTCATTTTACCATGTAGCTTCTTCTATAGGCATATTCTTCCACTTGATTAGGTACTCCATAGTGGTTTTATTTCGAAGAGATATAGAACATCGATATATAAATTTTTTTGGTTCAAGAATAAAATTCCCTTCTTCATCTAATTCTGGAAGTTTTCTCTGCATTGGCATAGTTTGTCCCAAAACCTTTTTTAGGCAAGATACATGAAAAACCTTATGAATGATATAGGAAGAAAAATCTAGCTCTTACGCCACTTGTCCAATCTTGTGAATAATATTGTAGGGTCCATAAAATTTTGTAGCTAATTTTTTATTCTTCTTTTGTTTGAGAGTAGATTAATTATAAGGTTTTAGTCTCAAAAAAGCCCAATCACCCTCCTCAAATTGTCTTTCACTTTGATGTTGATTTGCTTGTTGCTTCATCTTGTTCCATGCCATTTGAATGTTTTCCTTAAGAATTGTCAAAGTTTCTTTAGTGTTCTCCATCTGTGACTCTATAGCCTACACTTTGGACTTATCCTGCAAAAAACATGAGATACTAGGAATTAGATATCCATAAAGGGATCGAAGTGGAGACATCTTGGTAGATGTGTGATATGTGGTATTATACCACCATTCTACTAAAGGAAACCATTTCACCCATTGAGATTGTTTGTTTGAAGAATGGAAACATAGATAACCATATAAACATTTGTTAACTATTTCTGTTTGGCCATCTGCTTGTGGATGATATGCTGAACTCATAACTAGTGTTATTCCATTCATCTTCCATAATTATTTCCAAAATTTTCTTGTGAATTTTAGATCTTTGTCACTTACTATTACGTTAGGAAATCCACGAAGTCTATGAATTTCCTTCATGAACACTTCTACCACTTGACTTGTCGTATATGTACTTTGAATTCCACAAAAAATGTGCATATTTTGTGAGTCTATCCTTTACCACAAAAATGACATCCTTAGTAAACTTGTAATGATATCCATTGATATCTCTTCCCATATTTGATTGGGTATATGTAAAGGATGAAGTGGAATTGGAGCTTTTACTATCTCTCCTTTATTTCTTTGGAAAAATTGACATCCTATGACAAATTCTTGAATATCTTTCTTCATTCCTTCCCCCAAAAAATCTTTTTTGATCCTTTGATATGTTTTAATGAACCCTGAATGTCCTTCAATCGAAGAGTCATGAGACTCCCTTAAAATTTGTTGCTTCAACTTTGATTGAGGGCATAAAAATATTCTACCCTTATACCAAAGGATATCTATGGATATGTAATTCATAAGACAAGATGAGATGCCTATAAAAATGAATCTCCTTTATTATAAATAGAAGATTAAGTGAGCATGATGTAACCTACCCTAAGCCGACCTAACTATAGCTAATAAAATAATAGTAAATGAGTGTTAGGGCCTTAACACTTCCACCAATATCTTCTCCACAACTATAATATACTTGTCCACCATAAACAAGGATCGATGAACAATTATTGAGGAAATATAAATGTATAAAAGTGAATAAATGAGACAATGCTATAGAACCTATAAAATATAGTTTTTGTATTGATAATCTAGAGAAGTGATGTAACACCCCCTCTCTAAACCCTGAGTATATGTAATTAATCACGATTGGTGATTTCCATACAATGACATGTAAATATTGTAAATGTATTATTGTTTAATTGTAAATGCCAAAAATTGACTGTGGGGTGAAGCCTTAATGTACTAGCCATGATATCACTAGAGGAATGAGAGGAGGCCCCATTAAACTAAAGGACCTCAAAGCTTATTCAGATTATTTTCCTCAACCCCGATTTCAAGATAAATTAGTTAATGAGGGAGGTTGGTAGTGGAACAAGCAACCACCACAATGAATGGAAGTATGGAGGAATGCCAAAAGGGACAGAAAACTGTCGGCTAGAGGACAACATGAGAGATCACCACGGGTCCCCATGATTGAACCACGAGTTGCCTTCTAATAGAAGAAACAAAAGGACATGTTGATAACCTTCCCAAGCTATGCATGCAAGAAATGCACACAATTTTAGGGGGAAGGGAGGAGAGTCTCGGAAGGGGGGGCATGGTAGAAGGACTCATGGAAGATTCCTGAAACTCGACCTGAGATGAGAAGGTTGAGAGCTTGATACTGGAAAGGTATATGACAAACCTTGTGGAGGCTTGAGCTAGGTGAGTGTGGGGAAATATCTACCAAGAGTGGTGTGAAGGAGAGTGTCCTTCAAAAATTGCTGAGAACCCAAAAAATCTGATCTGAGGTAAGAGGGTCGTGAGATTGATGTTGGGAAGGCATATGATAAACCTCAAAGAGGCCTAGGCTAGGTGGGTGTGAGGAAAATCTCTACCAAGAGTAGAGTGAAGGAGAGTGACCTTCAAATCTTATTGAGAACCTAAGAGAGATTCCCTAGTTGTATCATGGGCTGGAACAAGGGTGGCCAGAGTTCTAAGAGTGAATGCATCCGAGCCTACAGTTGAGTGGAAAGGAGTATACCCACAATCAATTGGTTGGCTACAACCTGTAACTAGATAAGTATCTCATATTCCTGTGTACTGAAATGGAAATGTATGGTAATATTGACTATAATTGTATTCATGTATGTGTACGCTTGGGTGATGAATAAATCAAATCCTCATTATAAGTTTGCGTATTTGGGTAATGATAGAACAACATAAATAATTGCTTTCTATGAAAGTTGTCTTGAATGGATATATACGCAGGTACAATCTGAAAGAAATCTAGGTACTGTGTGAAAGTACTCATGTTGTTGATTGTGTAATCTATTCAACTCTGTGTACTTGAATGATAATTCATCTGCATGGAATTTCATGTGTATTGCACACCCAGACAAGAGAACCATGTACTCTATCCCGAATGATAAGAACATTCTGTATTCTCCTAGAATAAAGAAAGTAAACGTGTGAATGAGTTACTTGTGTGTGAAATAGTTTATCTACTGCAGCGTGTTGCTAGTGAAAGGAATTCGGGAAGATAAACTAAGAGATGAATGATAAGGTCTAGGAGTAAATGTATTAGCCAGTTTGGAAATGGACCGTGGAGTCCCTGAAGGCCTAGTAAGACCTTAGAAAAGACCTAGAAGATCTCCTTGGATGACTAAGCCCAAGATTGGACTGTTAACCTGCAAAAATACTATGTTCGGAGTGGATGGAATCACAACTATAGATTTGAAGTGGTGAGATGATATCAACTGTTAGAAGGAAGGTCTCCTTGATGAAGAACTATGTTTTTATCTTGAAGGAATCACGACTATTGGATCGGAAAAACAAATAGATTTTGACCCTTTGTTGGAGTAGGATATGATTCCCATAGAATATGTACCCTGAGTCAAACAAAGTAATCGATCTGTCAGAGGATCAAAGGCAGGGAGATCTAGACCATTGGTCGAAGGATGACATTCAGAGTATCCCTAGAGACCCGGAGTGAAGGTACTTCGATGGGAAAGGCCATGAGGGGAAATCTAGGTCGTTGATTAGAGTAGAGGTGAGATCAATTCTCAGCCGTAGATCTCCATAGGGTCTCGTCTAAGTGAGGTTAAGATGGAAGGTGATGTATTGTTGACATCATGCCGATAAGGAATGTATACGTACTTGAGGGTAATACATGGAAACCTGTAATTGGTAGAAAGAATTGGGAGTGGGTCCCTGTCGAGCTCAGACCTTTGAATGGGTGCTTTAATTATCGAGCGTAGGATCTGTGGGTGGAGAGATATCTATCATTGATCGAATATTAGGCTTTCAAAATGCTTGTGCCTGGGGATGATGAGGGACTCTAAGGGCAAAGCTTCAAGAAAAAACCCAATCCATTAGATCTATCAGAGTGTCTGCAGGAAAGGATACGATCCGTCAGATCTAGAGTAGTGATGTTCATCTGATTTTGGTACTCGAAGTAACCTAGGATTCCGAGGTGTAGGCACTCCAATGGTAAGACTCTAAGGGGTGATTTTGACTGTAGATTAGGTAGAGTTTGAGAAGAGACTTCAGTCGTTGAATCTGTGATATTTCTCGAAGGGAAATAAAGGAGTACGGTGACATCATAATGATGGGTAATGCCCACGTGGTAGCTTGCATTTCCCTTAGGATGACGCTTAGTGATAGTTGATTGGTCGATGGGCCGAGCGTGCACCCCATTGGGAGAGAAGGACCTTAAAACTCCGCTTTAATTAAGGGCTCAAGAGGATGACCTTGATAGTGCCACGTGTCGAGCATAGAAGGTGCCACATGGTGTAGTGATTTGACACCTATAGGTGAGTTTTGTGGGAAATATGGATGCCATGTGTCATGTGGTGATGGTTCTGCATGCCATGTAGAGATGATGCCACATGTCATGAGGATTTGTTACACAAAGGATTTTTTTTTGAGAAAGTTTGGGTCATTCGTCAAAGTTTGAAAAGTTGACAAGGCTATGTGGTGGTCAAGAATGTTGACGACGAGGAAGGCATCGACAATGTAATGAAAGTTGTTGATCAGTGGTGTGTTGTAGTTAATATCCACCGTATATTTCTGAAGAACCCCTTATAATTTATAGAATGGACGACGACGTAAGGTCAAGGGTAGGCCCTATTGGGTCCAGACCATTGGGTGGTTGCAATAACCAACTGTTAGATCTACGGATAGAGAGATCCAGAGCGTTCTTCGTAGATGGAAGGGTTGGAAAGGTTATGTGTTGGCTAAGAATGTCAATGATGACATAATCATTGCTGACGTGATGAGGATTATTGAATTTGCGGGCCAATGAATCTGGTCCGTTGATCCAGGCATAATGTCGTCGGAGCACAGAAGAATGGAAGAGTGGGAGTTAAGTGTTGAGTCCTTTAGAATATCTGAATCAATTAGAGTTGTTGGATGAGAGGCACGAGGATCGTTAGATCTAGAATAACCTGACTAATAGATCATTGTTGGAACGTTTGGTTGGGTCTTTGCGACCCATGAAAATAAAATCCCGACGATGATGACTAGAGGTTTTGTGGGATTGGAACCAGGGTTCAGAAAACTGTGTGACCAAGGTGACGTCAGAGCCATGTCGATTGAGACTTGGTATAGGAAACCACATGGAAATGAGGTGGCACTGGCCAATGAGGCTCAAGAACTTTGTAAAGCCACAACTTTTGATCTAGAGATTGGTTTTGAGCATGATGACAGTCGTTGGAAATCTCTTGACGAGAAGAAGATGATGGTACCATTTAGAAGAGGTTTCAAGATGATTGAGGAAAAATGAAATTTTAATACCCCATCCCTAAAAATGGTACTTAGTGGGTTGTGTGTGTTACAAAGTGGTATTAGAGCAGGCTACAACACTAGTCCTAGATGGGATAGAGATCAGTCAAAGGAATGGTATGATAAGGCAAAGATGATCCTGTTGAAAGGTGTTTCTACCTTTAAAGGATTGTTTATTATCTGCATTAAATCCCTGAGGAGAAAGACTACTGATTGAAATTGTGCCTTGGAAACTCTTACAGAATTACAGCAAAGGAATTATATTGTCCCTTTGTCAAATTGGTAACTACTCTTACAGGAGTAGGAATATGCTAATAGGCATTAATGGTAAGACCTGAATGTGAATGGCAGAGGTGGAAAAAATTATTTTTTGAAGCTACATGAGCCCAGACATGGGACATGAGCTGTGTTGTTTTGTTAAGCGTAATATTGTCTATCTACTAGGGCGATTAGAGTATCTTGAAATTAATATGGATGATTATATAAGGGTTACAACCCTTATGGAAAATTCCTTTTTCTTAAATTAATCTGGTATCTATTGATATAATCCTTAGCAATAATAACTACTGCTTTAATAAAATATTAAACCTTGTATATATGTATAATTCCTCATGATCAGAGGGCTGATGGAAAAATGTGTAAGGTTAGTTTATTCGACTTGTAATGAATGAAACTTGTTGCTGAAATAACCAAGTTAAGAAAAGAAAATTGAGTTCTTTGAACTGATGATAATCCTCATAAAAGAGGCGAAATGACATGAACATATGAGCCAATTATGATCTCATGGATATACAAAAATGTGTACATGCCTATTAACATGAGTACTTGTTTATGCATGGAAATGCAAGATGAGGACAAGTTGTAATGCATATGATAAGGGTTGCTTGTATGTAACATGCAAATAGACTCAATATTACCTATGGTGGGTTGTAAGACATGGTCTACTGATGGACCTTTTAGAAGAAGGATTACCTGATAACAATAGGGAAAATAACAAAATGAATGAAATGTTGGTAATTCTAATGCCTAGTGCCTTATGAGGATAGGGATGTAATGATAAAAGAAAGATTGATATAAAGACTAACAAAGGTAGTGTTGGAGCATTACTAGATGACCAATGGGTTAGATTTACATCCAAAGGTGGATGAAAACCATATAGGAATGGTTGGGTATGTGTTGATATTATAGTAGGTGTGGGAGATATTAACCTCCATGTGTAACCTTTGTCAAGACTAGAATATTCCAGGAAGCAAGAGAAACCCTAAAATGTTGGATAATAACCCTAGAAGACAAGTCGGCTCTAGATAATATTTAATATTGAGTTATTAGCCCCATGAAAGAGAATTCGGCCCAGTCAAGTGAGATAGAGTAGTATAAATAGAGGGAGTTAGAGCTCATTTTTCACTCTCTCTCTCACAACTGCATAAGGACTAGTGGTGCACAAGTTTGGAGAGGGAGTGCAGCTACAACTAAGATTTTGGATTTTGGTTGGACTTTCTCTTGGTTATGGTTTGGACTTTCTTCTTGGTATTTGGTTATTATTGCTTAGTGCACTAGCCTTGGAGAAATGTGTGCTACCTTGGTTGGCTATTGGTCTGCTTCCAAAATTATTCTGTCTGTCAAGGTTAAGGTGCTTGGGGGTGGCCTTTGTGCCTATGGTTGGGTGACAATATTGCTATATTGTCTATGGAAAAATGAGCACATATATTTATTTCTAACAGGTTATGGGCCCACACTATATTCAGATAGTCTAACCACTAGAATATAGATTGGGAAGTTATTTGTTAAGCTCGTTATGGCACCAATTACAACTACAACTAGGTTTTCTGATTATGTAGCTACAAAAAAACATAACCCTTGTGTTCAGACACTTATGATGAAGCATTTGAACTAATTCCTTGAGATCCTAATGTGCCCTAGCCTAGCACACCTCTTGGTACTCTCAACTAGAAAAAATTTCATGTTTGAATATTTGGCCAAAGTCAAAGGTTGACTTGTCAAAGTCAAAGTCAAAGTCAAAGGTTGAATTTTGGTCAAATTGATTTTGTAGTCAAAGTTGAAATTTTAGAGTTTCTATCTTGTTCTAATCATTGAATCTTATAATTGAGATTCTAATCTCTTCTTGTCAAGATGTTATCTAGTTTCAGATTAGAAGACAAGCTGGACGATGCTACAAGACTTCAAAGGTATGCACTTGTATATGCTATCCAAGTTATATCATCTAGCAAAACATGAGTGTGTTTGCAGGGAAAATTATTAGAGACCTTTTCCAAGCTGTAATCTTGGATTCAATGCATTCATAGGAACAAGTGCACCCTCCATAGCAATTGAGGCTTCATGTTCCAGGTTTGATTAAATTGTTAAGCTTCAAATTTGTGTATATTAAGGGTGATAGTTGCTACATTACAAATTGTGAACGTAGTCTTTGAAAGATTATATTATTGCTAGGTGCAATGAATACTTGACTGCATATGAATACTATTGGTATAGATGGTTATTGTACTTGTTCTCAAGTTGAACTAACATCTCCTCTAGATGTATATTTCTTATTTTCTCTTGTTGTTCTTGTTCTGGGAAGGTACCCTTATGAAATATGTTTGATGAACAATCCTTGCGGAAGCTATCATGGAAGAAGTTTATAAGGATGACACAAATACCAGATGGGAAACAATCAGAACAGATAGAAAGAAACTTAAAGAAACTCAAAGGAGTCAGATTCAAAGGAAGTAAGAAATCAAAAGGAAACCAAAACATGCTTGTGACACTTTGTAGAAAGAAAAGAGAGATGCAACAAAAAAAAGCATGGACTCCCTCAGATGGAGGGAGCTGATCACATAATTCCAAAAGAAGAGCATGCATATTGCTTATTCAGGCATGAAGCCGAGATTAGGAGGGAGATAATCCCCAACGGTATGATCCATTGAAGAAGAATCTGTAAAGACTATGAAGTATCTATCCATGTTCTTCTTTGAAAGTAGCATCCATGATAAGCAACACATGTTTAGTTTGACTCTAGAAGAAGTCTTCTTCGAAAAGAATCCTTGAATATCCCTGGTTTTCCATCTACATTTATGTTCCTATGGAAGAAGGTTGGAGCCTTTAGGAAATAAGGGCATGTAAACTATAGAATATTCCATGGAATCCAACATTGAAGAAAAACATGAGGAAGAACATGAAGATTCCAAGAAAGAAAGAAAAGTCAGAACAACCAATTGAACCAGTTTGAACCCACTATATGTAGTCAAGCAGAAGGAATGGAAGGAAGTTGTGATGAAGAACAATGTATGTGAGAAATTGTGAAAAATACTTAAGCATTGATAGATGCAAGGAGATACTCAGAGCTAGAGGGTTCTCCTAGTTGAAGGGAGAAGACTACGATGAAAACTTGTTCTAGTAACCAGATACACCTCTACCTGAGCCATTATATCTCCTTCAATATCCATGGGTTGGAGTTTACATAAGATGAATGTAAAAATTGTTCTTCTCAACATAGTAATTGAAGAAGAAGCATAAAGAAACCTCAAAGTTTTGAGGTATACCAAAAAGAGACCCTTGTATGCAGATGGAAGAAAACCTTGTATGGATTCAAGCAAACTTGGTACAGAGCCTCTCATGTACAACATAAGCATGGTGAAAACTTCCTATGATAGAGGAAGTATATTGAAATGGTTCTTCAGAAGTCCAGGATGATGGATTGACAATCCATGGAAAAATACCATGATGAAATATATGAAGAAGTTGAGAGACTCTGATCTAGTAGACCTGTCTTTGTATCGACAATTGATTGGCTCGTTAATGTATTTGGAGAATACTTAGCCAAATATTTTCCTTGTGGGACATTTGAGTTATGATATAAAACTACATGGATTTATCGATTTAGATTGGGTTGGGAGTGCAGATGACACAAGAAGTGCTACTTGGATATGTTTCAGTTTGAGCTTTGCCACGATATTATGGGATAGTAGGAAACAAAAGTCTGTTGCACTCAACACTGCAGAAGAAAAGTATATTGTAGTTTGTGATGCTTGTACGGAAGCAACATGGCTTCGTAATTTGGTTTCTGGATTGTCTAATCAGGTGTTGGATTCGACCATGACATGTTGTGATGATCAGAGTTGTGTGAAGCTTTCAGAGAACCCAGTGTTCCATGACAGGTCGAAGCATATTGAGATCGAGTAATATTTTCTCCATGATAGAGTCCAAAGGGGAGAATTAGTTCTCTAGTATATATCCACAGATGAGAAGATAACATATATTTTGATAAAGCCTCTGTCAAAGATGAAAACTTTGCGTACTTAAGGGACAATTTGGGGCTCATGGAGACGACTTCCTTAGTGAAAAAGGAAGTGATTAATCCCAGGTTGGGAGGGAGCACTGATATGTTATTGATTTATGGAAATTCATTTTCCATTTTGGAAAATGGTCCAGGTCGGGAAGTTTTTTTCCAGTCCAAAAAGTGGTTCGATATTTCTGACAGACAATCATTTTCCAGTTCAGAAAATGGTCTAGATCAGACAGTGATTTTCGTAATGAAAATGGTCCGATAGATTGTTGATGTACCATAGAAAATGATTCCCCTTGTGGCTAGTGTGGGTGAATGGTCTAGGACAATCATTCTTCTTGGTAGTCACTCTGAGTAGTGGTCAAGTAGAATGGCCCACCTTGTTGAGAAGTCATTCTTTTGAAGTTCACAGTTGTGAGCAGTTTTGAAGAATGGTCCATTTTGGAGGTTCATGCAGGACAATCATTTCCATAGGAAATGGTCCGAACAATCATTCCCTAGGGAATACTCATTCTCTCCAGGTTGCACTATGTTTAATGCTGGAGGAATGGACCGATTAGGTGAATGATCCAGGTTCAACAATCAGGGACAAGAATTCCCTAGGGTAGACTCATTCTCTCCAGGTTGCACTATGATTAGTGCCGTAGGAATGGCCTAGTTAGGTGAATGGTCCATGCTCAGAAATTAGGGACAATTATTCTTCTATGCTTGGGAAGAATAGTCCAGATATCCCATGGATGATGTTTTACTTTATGAGGGCATATGCTCTTCTAGATATCATAGATGTGAGTGGAAGAATGACCCAGATGACTCAATTTGTATCATGATATTGTTGATATCAGATGATATGATTGTTGTGGAGACTGTATGTCTCTGGACAATAGTTGTATGCTTCTATGGTGGATGTGATCCTCTGGTAGTGACTATGTGTCACTGGTTAATGTTAAAATATTGTAACTGTGAAGACTATTCTAATTATAATTGAGTTATTATCTTATAGATCAAATCCCCTTTTGTGGAGTGATCATGTTGGGTCTCGTATAAGACCAAATCCCCTTTTGTGGATTGGTCAAACCATGGTTATATGGTGTTGTTTGTAAAGTCACCCCCTAGGGATAATTAAAGTGGTTTTAACCACTAGTTGAAGAAGTCGGCCCAACTTGGTGAAGAGACATAACCCTAGCGCCTCCCAACTAGTATAAATAAGTGAGGATGGTGCCTCACTTACACACTCTCTCAGTCACTCATCTAGTGCACATCTTTTGGAGGTAGCTGCACTTGCAAGAAGCAATAGAGAGAGGCACATGCTTAGTGTGGGATTATATTTAGTGTCTTGGTCTTTATCTTGGCATTGACTGGTAATTTATATTAAGGAATTTTTTGTTGGGTTTTCTTCCCCATGAGGTTTTCCTAGGATAAAATGTTGTGTACCTTGTGATTGTGTTTCTCTTAGTGATCCTATTTGTGTTATTATATTTGAAAAGAATTAAAAATTAACATGGTTTCAGAGCTAAACTGAGTAGAGCACCTTTCACTAGGTAACAAAAATCGTCACTGTTGTCGTACAAGAAAATTAGGGCTATTTATTGGAAGAGAATTTATGATTAAAAACCATCTAGGGAAGTGCATCCTATACTAGAGAACTCTTTCGCAGCTTCAACACACATTTTCAGTGGGTAGAGCCTCCAGAAATTCAAACCCTAGTTTTGAATGGTACCAAAAAACTAGGAAACTAGAACGAATACTAGAAGTACCAGTTCAGATTTGCGCAGGTCAAGTTTCAAGAGGTAAAACTTGGAATTTTTGAAAATAGATAGCTCCATCCTACTCACCTCAACCCAACGCATCTAGTCCTTGGATCTGAATTCCCAAATTTGAAGTTTGAAAAAGTAGGGTTTTCTCATAAAACCCTAAGTTGATGTTGTAGTTGCAACACCAGTGGCGGTTCCAGTTCCTTCATGCTAGTTGCAACACCAGTTGTAGTGCTAGTTCCTTCATGCCAGTTGCAACACTAGTTGTAGTGAAAGTTTCTGTGAAGTGTTGGGACTATTGTTTTATTGTTCTAGTACGGTTTATTGTCAGAGGTATCTACTCACATGTGTTTAAAATGTATTATCATTCTAAATGGTATTTGCAGGAGAAAGGATATTTTAAATCATAGATACAAAAGGATCTCAGATCCAACACATGCAGAGGAATAATGCACCCCAGGTTTGATTACCTTGATATACCTCTACTTGTTCTTATGAATATCCAGGTTGCATTTTGATCTATTGAAGCTATCATACTAATTGATGGTCAAAGTATTAGATTGATTAAAAGTTGAGATTATAGAGTTTATTCCCTAACTCATATTTATGTCAAGATAGTATATTGTTTTAAGTACAGAGGACAGGTTGAAGAAAATACTTGTCATATTGAGTGAAGGAGACTCAAAAGAAAATAAGCAACACTCATTCTTGAGGACAAAGAACCCAAGTTCCAGTTTTGATTGATTAAGTTGATAAAATTTGCATATGTCAAGTTTGTCAACTTACAAGTAAACACTATGGTTGTGATAACAATCTTTGAAAAGTTTTATACTTGGTAGCATGTGAGCATTATCGAGATGAATGCTTATTGTAATCATTTACCAAATATAACTAACATCTCCTCCAGGAAGAAACTTCTTATTTTGTTTCCAGGTTACCATGGCATAATGATTGATCACAACACTAGAAGAATGTTGCTCTCATTTCCTATTACTCTATTTATTATTTTTGTTTCACACAGGTCACAAGTGATAGCTCTAAAGGAGAGACTGACACCCTGAATTTATAGTATTCCTGGAAGACTTGCTTGGGCTAACTTCTCTCCATGGGTACTAATTAATTCATATTAATTATCTTTCTTCAGCTGACATCTCATCTAGGGTTACTTTCATTTCTTTGCTTTCTTCTAGAATGTTCTAATATTTTCAAAGGTCACAATAGAGGTTCATACCTCCCGAAGCTACCATAATATCAACACTCCCTCCTAGATAGGGAGGTATAACTGATAATGGTCTTGAGCACAAACAAACCATTCAACTGGTAGTATCACTAGCACTGTCATTATTATCCAACTGGATAATCTCCATGACAACTAGTACAATATCAATTGATAGAACAAAAATGTGTCTATCCATGGTAGTATGCAACTACTCAAACCGTGACACATAGTCACAAACAGTGGAACACATCCACCACAATAGCATAAATCTACTATCTAGAGACAAGCAGTCTCCATAACAATCATTTGATATCAACCTGGACAAAAAATATTGTTAAAATAAACTGAATCATCTGGGCCAATATTTCACTCACATCTATGAGATCTGAAAGAATATCTACCCTCAAAGTAGAACATCAACGATGGGCTATCTAGCTTATTCTTCTCAAACAAGGAAGAATTATTGTTTTGATTTCTTAGCCTGGAGAATTCCTCACCCTGGGCCATTCCTCCGACACTAAACAAAGTGTAACTTGGAGAGAATAAATCTTCCCTAAGGAATGCATGTCCCTAATTGCTGAGCCTGGACCATTCCCCACCCTAGGCCATTCCTCCAGCACTAAACAAAGTGAAACCTGGAGATAATTAATCCACCCTAAGGAATGACTGTTCGGACCATTTCCCCTATTAACCACAAGAGGAAATGACTGTCTTGTACCAACCTCCAAAATAGACCATTCTTCATGTTAACCAAAATGAGAAATCGTTGTCCGGCGAGGCAGACCAGTCTTCTTAAGTAACCCTCAAGAAGAGAGATTTCCCTAGACCACTCCCCATGTTAACCATAATGGGAAGTCGTTGTCTATGGTACATAAACAATATGGACCATTTTCTGAACTGGAAAATGTCTGTCCGTCAGAAATCTCAATCCACTTTCTGAACAAGAAAGAATCTTCCCAAGATGGACTATTTTTCAATCTTGAAAATGAATGTCGTCAATAATATGTCAATGCTCCCTCCCAACCTGGAGAGTCATTTCTTCCCTTTCAACTAGGGGATTTATTTCCACGATCCCCATCTTCTCTCAGAAATATGCAAACTTTATTCTGGATAGAGGCTTTGTCAGGATGTCTGCTGTCTGCTCATCTGTGGGGATATACCGGAGCTTTACCTCTCCTTCCTGGAATTTATCTCGAATAAAGTAGTATTTGATCTCAATATGTTTCGACCTTTCATGAAACATGGGATGTTCTAATAATCTTATACAACTCTGATTATCACAATGTATTATGGTCGAATTTGGAATCTGATCAAATAAATTAGAGATTAACTTCCTTCGCCATATTGCTTCTATGCATGCTTCACATGCTGCGATATATTCTACTTATGTTGTGCTGAGTGCGACATAATTCTATTTTTTGCTGCCCCAAGATATCATAGTGGAGCCCAAGCTGAAACACATTCCTGAAGTACTCTTTCTGTCTTCTGCACTTCCTGCCCAATATGAGTCTATGAATCCATGAAGTTGTATATCATTGGATGCGGTATATCTCAAGACATAGTTTATTTCCCACAAATATATCTTAAGACATGCTTTGCAACTATCCAATGCTCATGTGTTGGTTCCACCTAGAACTGGCTTAGTGTATTCATGGAAAAGCAAATGTTTGGTTGAGTATTTACCAAATACATCAATGACCCAATTAATTGCCGATATAGTGATGGATCTACTGGATAATATTGACCTTTCACTTTTCTTATATCCGTATTCATAGGAGTGTCCATGGACTTACAATCCATCATTCGAAACTTATGAAGGATCTTTATTGCGTACTTTCCTTGTCTAAGGAATACTTCACCACGCTTCTGCCATACTTCTAGTCCCAAGCAGTAATGCATGAGACCTAGATCTTTCATATCAAATTCAGAAGCTATTTCCTTCTTGCATTGGATGATGAGAGACTCTTTACCTGTTATGAATAGATCGTCAACATATAGTAGTAGAATTACAGGTGCATTTTCCACGACTTTGTAGTAGAGATTTGGATCTGCATGACTCTTGGAGAAACCAAGTCTCGTTAGATAGTTGTCCATTCTGGCTTACTAAGCCCTTGGAGCTTGCTTGAGTCCATATAGGGATTTCTTTAATCTGCAAACATGAGTGTCTCTGGAATGCACCTCAAACCCTTGAGGTTGTTCAATATATACTTCTTCTTCGATTTCTCCATTGAGGAAAGCTATCTTTACATCCATCTGATGTAAGTTCCATCCCATGGAAGCGGAAAGAGATATGATAGCTCTAGTGGAAGTATATCTAGCAACTGGAGCAAAAGTTTCATCATAATCTTCTCCCTCATTCTGGGAGAACCCTCTAGCTACGAATCTTGCTTTATATTTATACACGCTTCCGTCTGCTGCATGTTTGATCTTATATACCCATTTTGAAGTTACCACTGATTTTTCTTTAGGTCTAGGTACGATTTACCATACATCATTTTTCATAATGGATTGGTTTTCTTCCGTCATAGCTTCTTTCCATTATCCCTTTTGAACTACTTCTTCAAATGTGGTGGGTTCTTCATCTAGAAGCTTCGTCATATATGCTGCATAACTTGAGAATCTTTTAGGCTTCTTACTTTTTCTGAATGTTCCTTTGGGAACCTTGAGTCTTTCTACATCTTGTAAGGTAGCTTCAAGCCAAGATGGTCATTTCCTGGTCTTAGGTATGGTGTTTGAATCAATAGTCTCACATGGTTGCATAGGGTGATCAATTTTTTCCTTTTCGTCATCTTGATTTTCTGTGCTTTCTTCAATAGGTTCTTCATTCTCTTCTTCTTCTATTGTTTCTTCTATGGATTTTCTGAAAGCCATCTTTTCATTAAATGTTACATCTCTTCTTACTTCGATCTTATGTTGTTCCAGAATATAGATTCTATAAGCCTTGGATGAATTGCTATATCCCACAAATATGCCCTTCTTTCTCGAGGGTTCTAGTTTATTCATTTTGTCCTTGGGAATATGAGAGTAAACATGACATCCAAAGATTCTTAAGTTTTTCACATTAGGTTTCTTACCTGAGAAGGCTTCTTCTGGAGTCATGTCCTTCAGTATGCTGTGAGGACTTCTGTTCTGCACATATATTGCTGTCATGGCTGCTTCTCCCCATAAGAACATGAATAGACCTTGATCATTTAGTAGTGCTTTTATGGTTTCTTCAATAGATCTGTTCTTTCTTTCTGCTACACCATTTTGTTGAGGATTATGAGGAACATTTAACTCCCTCCTAATCCCTGCTGATTTGTAGAATGCAATGAATTCCTTTGATGTGTATTCTCCTCCATTATCTGTTCTTAAGATCTTGATCTTCTTGTTCATGAGGTTCTCTATCTCTGCTTTGAATTCTTGAAACTTGCTGAATACTTCGTCTTTTGTCTTCAGTAGATATAACCAAGTCTTTCTTGAATAGTCATCTATGAAGGTTACATAGTAAAGATATCCTCGTAGATATTTGACTGGCATCGGTCTGCAAACATCTGAGTGTATCAGATCTAGAATTTCCTTAGATCTATTCTTGCTGCTTGGAAATGGTTTCTTGATATTCTTTCCAAGGGCACATCCTTTGCAAATTCCTTCATGTGTAGACCACAATTCTGGTATTCCTTCAACCATCCTTTTTAGAAAAGGTAATGCTTGATAATTAATATGAGTGTACCTTCTATGCCAAAGTTCATTTGGATTAACTTCGTCATGTACGAGAGCTTCATTTTGTTCTAGTAGTCTATACAGATTTCCTTCACGACTTCCAATAACCCTAGCATTATCTATGCTGGAGTCTTTATGACAAGATAAAACTTTTCCATCCACGAAATCTATTATGTTTCCTTTGTATTCTAGGAAAGATATGGATACAATATTCTTTTCTAAACCAGGTACATATCAAACATTGCTTAAGTGAACATTGTTACATGTTTTCAACTTGACGGAGGCTTGTCCAAATCCTTCCACTGGATAAGTTCTTTTGGCTCCAAGCTTTACCTTGTACGAGGTCTTCTTCTCATTTAGATTTGAGAGTCTGGCTTGATCTCCTGTCATGTGCCTAGAAGATCCACTATTGATTATCCACATGTCATCTTCAATCGTTCTAGTGAGTGCTGAGTAGTGTAGAAGATTGATCGTCTCACTCAGGTCTTTGGTTGACTGGTAGTTGGTCATCCTTTGATCCAAAACTTCAACTCTGATGTTTCTGTCTTTTGAGAGAGCCAAAAGGTGTGTTGAACTAGGTCACATTTGAATATCTTCTCCTTGAGCGAGATGCTCGATCACAAGGTGTCGGATCTGAGATTTAGGGTTTCTTCAATTGCTCCTGCTAGTAACCATAGCGATAATATCTTGGAAGCTGCTCCTGCTAGCAACCCTAGCAACAGTTCCTCAACGAGCTCAATATCCTAATGGCTATGTTTCCTTCCAGTGGTTAGACTGAATGAAGGAGGTGTGGGCCCATAACCTGTTAGAATATGAATGAATGTGCTCGTTTTACCATTGACAATATCACTATTGTCACCCAACCATAGGCCGAAGCCACCCTTCGAGCACATTGACCTTGACAAAGAGAAGAATCCTGGTAGAAATTCAATAGCCAAGCAAGGCTAATGCACCAAGAAATAAGTAACCAAGGCTGATCAGAGAGTCCCACCCAAAATTGGCACAACACCTTCCCCAGGACTTGCACACAAGACTGTTGGATTGCAGTGTGCAGAACTAGCTTTCTGCAATTCTGAGAAGTGTGTCAAATGGGAGACTGGCGCCCTATATTTATAGTATTCCTGACAGACTTGCCTGGGCTGAATTCTCTCTCTGGGTACTAATTAATTCATTTTAATTATCTTTCTTCAACCGACATCTCATCTAGGGTTACTTTCATTTCTTTGCTTTCTTTCAGAACATTCTAATCTTGTCAAAGGTCACAATAGAGGTTCATACCTCCCGAAGCTACCATAATATCAACACTAGGCCTGATGAATTATTTCTTAGGTCTTGAAGTTTGGTAGAGCCTAGAGAATATCTTCCTTAACCAAGGGAAGTATGCAGTTGAAATACTGAAGAGGTTTGACATGTTGGAATGTAAAGCCATGAAGACACCCACAGAAACAAAGTTGAATCTCTTGGTAGATACTTCGTCAGAATTGGTTGATGCTACTATGTACAAACAAATTATTGGTTCGTTGATGTATTTGACGAATACCAGGCACGATATATGTTTTGTTGTGAACAACTTGAGTTAATAGCTGGTAGAGCCCATACGTGTTCACCTTGTTGTTGCAAAACATGTGATGAGATACCTTAATGGTATGTTGGAATATGGTCTCTGTCACACTGAAAATCATGACTTCAGACTGTATGGATATACTGATTCAGATTGGGCTGGAAGTGTCTCTAATAGAAAGAGAACTTCAGGATGTTTTTTCAGTATAGGGTCAACCACGACTTCATGGAAGATCATGAAGCAATCCAATATTTCTCTCAACACGGCAGAAGAAAAATACATTGCAACATGTTCTGCCAGTTGTGAAGCGATATGGATTTGAAATTTGTTGACATGTCTATTCAATCTGGAGATGGAAGCCACCATGATTCTATGTGATAACCAGAGTTGCATAAAGTTGACAGAGAACCTAGTGTTCCATGATAAGTCGAAGCAAATAGATATCTGGTATCACTACATTCACGATATGGTGCAAAGGGGATCTATACAACTCCAACATGTGGGCACAGATAAGCATGTTGCATATGTGTTGACCAAGCATCTTTCTTGTGTAAAGTTTGAGCTCTTCCGAGACAAGCTTGGTGTTGTCCGAAAGGACCTCCCTTGAAAGGGCGAGTGATGCTGATGATACTATAGTATCCTGACCAACAACAGGTAGCTCCGTTAGAATTATATATCCTAAGGGATTGATCATCCCTGGGAATATCCTGAAGGTCTAGTAAGGATGATCTATTAGAGTACCTGTGCATGTATATGCCAACTGTGGTCAATAGTGGTAGCTCCATTAGGATTTTATATCCTAGGGAATCTTTTGATTCCTGGGAAGATCCTGAAGGTCCGATAAGGATGGTCTATTAGAGTACTACGTGGTAGCTCCGTTAGGATTTTATATTCTAGGGAATCATTTGATTCCTGGGAAGATCTCGAAGGTTAGGTAAGGACGGTCTGTCCGAGTACCACAAAATGTTTTTGTTTCACTTGCCTCATTCTATTGCCACATGCTGATGATGTTGTTATCTCAGCCTCATGCTGATGATGTTGTTATCTCATCATTGTGCTGATGATGTTGTTATCCCAGACTCATGCTAATGATGTTGTTATCTCAGCCTCATTTTGATGATGTTGTTGTACCAACCTCGTGTTTTTGATGATGTTGTACCAACCTCGTGCTGTCGATGACGTTGCTCGAACTTCATGTTGATGATGCTAATGATATTACATTAGGTTCATGCTGATGAGGATAAATATGTTTCATGCTGATGATGATGTTACTTTAGCCTCATGTTGATGAGGATGATGATGTTACTCCAGCTCCATGCTGTGAAACATGATGTTATTGATGATGAGAAAAACTTCTGATGATTTATAGATGTTCCAGTCAATGATCTAGATGTTGATGATGATGCTGCCCTCTCCTTCTCTTGATGATGTTGTGTTGGGTTATGTTAGTAGAATACTCTTCTTATTAAGGGGGAGTATTGAAATATTGTAACTACGAAGAATATTCTAATTATAATTGAGTTATTATCTTATATATCAAATCCCCTTTTGTGGATTGATCAAGTCGGGTCTTGTATAAGACCAAATCCCCTTTTGTGGATTGTTCAAACCATGGTTATATGGTGTTGTTCGTAAAGTCGACCCCTAGGACTAATTAAAGTGGTTTTAACCACTGAAGAAGTCGACCCAACTTGGTGAAGAGACATAACCCTAATGCCTCTCAACTAGTATAAATAAGTGAGGATGGCGCCTCACTTACAAAATATCTTAGTCACTCATTTAGTGCACATAATTTGGAGGTAGATGCAGTTGCAAGAAGGAGGAGAGAGAGGCACATGCTCAATGTGGGATTATCTTTAGTTTTTTGGTCTTTATGTTGGTATTGTATTGGAAATCTATATCAAGGAAATTTTTGTTGGGTTTTCTCCCCCATGAGGGTTTCCCAGGATAAAATGTTGTGTACCTTGTGATTGTGTTTCTCTCAGTGATCCTATTTGTGCTATTACCTTTGAAAATCATTAAAACTTAACAATTAGTATCCATGTGCTACTAGGAGTGGTTGTGTACCACTGGGTAGTAGTTGTGTACTACTATGTATAGACACAATTGTTTTCTAATGGATGATGTTGTTCTGATTGCCATGGATACTATCACTAGTGTTGGAAATGATTTCCATCTAGATGGATAATCAGTGTGTTGATGGTCAAACATTCTCTAGGTGGAGGACATTCCAGGTTGAAAGATTATTGGTGGTGAGACATTCTCCCTTTGGATATTGGTCTAGGTTGACAGATTGTTGATGTACCATGGACAACTATTCTTCTAGGACACATGTTCGGATTAGAAGAATGGTCTGTCTCCCTAAGTTCACAGTAGTGACCAGAGTGGAGAGATTGGTATATGACAAACATTTTCCTTGAGTTCACAATAGTTTCTGGAGGGAAAATGGCCTAGGACAATCATTCTTCTAGGACATATGTCTGGATTAGAATAATAGTCCTTGTAGCCCATGGTGTGGCTTCCAACATCTGTCGGAAAAATTATTCTTCTAGGACATATGTTAGGATTAGAAGAATGGTTCTTTTATCACTCTGTGGAGTGAGTGACTTATTCAACATCATGCCCGATTACTCAGATGGAGTATGTCTTCGAGAGATGATGTAGTTGATGCTATTAGATGATACTAATAGTGATGATGTTGTTCGTGAGTTGATCTATGTGATCATGAGATAAACTGTGTGGCTATAATGATGTTATCGGTTGAATGGTCTATTTGTGCTCAAGAGCATTACCTTTAATACCTCCCTAGTTAGGAGGGAGTGTTGATATTATGGTAGCTGCGGGAGGTATTAACCTCCATGTGTAACCTTTGACAAGACTATAATATTTTGGGAAGCAAGAGAAACCCTAAAACATTGGATAATAACCCTAGAAGACAAGTCAACTCAAGAGAATATTTATCACTGAGTTATTAGCCTCTAGAAAGATAAGTTTTCCCAATCAAGTGAGATAGAGAAGTATAAATAGAGGGTGTTGAAGCTCATTTTTCACTCTCGCTCTCACAACTGCATAAGGACTAGTGGTCCGCAAGTTTGGAGAGGGAGTGAAACTATAGCTATTGCAACTAGGATTTTGGATTTTGGATGGAGTTTCTCTTGGTTATGGTTTAGAATTTCTGCTTGGTCTTTGGTTATTCTTGCTTGGTGCGCTAGCCTTGGAGAAAGGTGCGCTACCTTGGTTGGCTATTGGTCTGCTTCCAAAATTATTTTGTCTGTCAAGGTTAAGGTGCTTGGGGGTGGCCTTTGTGCCTATGGTTGGGTGACAATATTTCTATATTGTCTATGGAAAAATGAGCACATCTCTTTATTTCTAACAATATGCTCATATAGCAGTGAAAGCGAATCTAGTTAAGGGTTTCCCTAATAGAGGCATAATGGCCAAGAATGGTTGAAACATGAAAGAAAGATGGATTTGGGCATTTTATTTCTCTGGGTAATACTATAATTACCTTCTTACATTTTAAGCATTGTGGTTTTATTTTTTAATAAAAGAGCAAGAGTTGATTTCTTGCTGGTTGTTTTCATGAAAAGAAGGAAAATTAATTATGAATATTCTCATGAGACTCGTCATAAGAATGGATGTAAGATCTGTGGGAGGAAGGATATGGAAGTTTGAAATATCCATGTGTGTGAATGATATGGAAAAAAATGCAAGTAGTGAACTTGCATGTTGAATATTTATCTATGTTTGTATATGCTTGAGTGCATGGATTGAATGCATTATAAGGTTGCCTGAAGGTTGATATTAAGACCAAACAAATATGAATGAATGATATAAATATGTGCAAGGGATTCACATGCATTATATATATATATATATATATATGCTAAAAAGGAATGACAATACCACTTGACTAAGTGAAATGTGAAGCAATATTTGTACTTTCTTGGATTGCATAATGCCATGGATGCATGGATGACCCTAGGTAGAAGGGTATAAATTGTTCGGTTTAAATATAGATTGAGGAGGTATGCCACTCTTCATAGAAAGAGGTAATATGAAATGATGAAAGGAAAATGAGCAAGACTTCTCTGTAGATTAATATATAAGACAGGGTGAGAATCTGAAATGACAAAGTTGAGGTTGACTCGAGGTTGACGTCATCTTAGATAATGATGGATATGCAATAAGGAAGTTGCATGATGAGACAGTTCCATGTGGAGGAATTGTGTGAGAACTTTGTTAGGAGAACAAAGTCATTATTTTAATGAATGTTGGAAAATTAGACAATAGACTACAAAGTCTATTTGTACAAGAATCCTAGATTACTTTTTGAAATATCTTGCATGAGTGAAAAATATGAAAATGAATGTTGACCATTCAGATTTCTAATGGTAATGTGTAGAATGCACAGGTTCATAATTCACTGTGAACTAAAATCTTTCTGTTATAACATGCTGATTTATCCATAAAATTCAAGATGAACTTGACTGAGGCTGCTCAAGGAAGAGAGCAGACAGATCCAATGAGAGATACATTTCATAAGTAAGGAAGGAGAAAATGATTAATACTTTTCTCACTCTAAAACTATGAATAATGAGACAGAGTTATATGCTTTAAAAGAATAGTTGGTGAAAGGAAATTAAGCTAATAAGTATGTTTAAATGAATAGGCTTGATGAGCCATGTTGAGTAAAGGAAGTGAGGCCTTATAAATAACTCAGTTGGGCTGAAAGTTCCAGATTGTATAGAAGGATTTGGAAAAAGAGAAGAATCCCTTAACTCCTTTCTTTTTGTCTAATGTGTTTCTCTGTGATAAGAGAAAATTGAAAGACTGATATGTGAAAATGTTTAAGACATGAGAATGTTTTTGGCTGTAGGATACTGCAACAACTGAAAGTTTGATTGTGATTGCACTCACAAAAACATTGAGGATAATGTGATAAGTGCATACATATATGCTAGGACATATTTGATAATTTTTTCTAATTTAAATGCTATGGTACATGTATTTTTATTTAACATGACAACTAATGTAATTATGAATGTGATGATGTATGTCATGTGTAGAAAAAAATTGGAGCTTTTGGAGAAGACAACTTCTAATGATGGACAACTTCAGGTAGAGGAAAATTGCAAGAAGGCTGTTGTTGAAAGATTGATGAAGAGACTTTCAAAATTTCCATGAAGAACCACTAATGAGGTAATATCAGAGAGGATGATGGTAGCTAGAATATGTATAAATATTTTTCATACCAGTGTGACATATGGCATAAAGATATTGGGTAATAATCCCTTTTGAGATATTTTATTATCTTAATAATATGCATGTGATTTTGAGTGGCTTTTGTATGCCATTGTTACCCAAGCATGGTATGATTCAAGAAAGAAGAACCCGAAGGATAGAGGGAGGAGCCTCTAGAAACCAAGGATGATTGAGATCATTGCAAGAAAATTAATGAACAAAGTATCATGAATAATTTGACCAATTGGAAATTATTGGGGACAAGGGTGCTCATAAGAAGCACATAAAATTGAACACATTGAGGAAATGCATGCTTGCATGAAGGGGTAGGTAATGGACTACCTGTCATGGAAGAAGGATCTTCCAATGTTCTACTAAAATTAAATAATGGTAAAGAGAGAAATTAGGTGGCCATAAATGTTGGTACCCTGGTTACCAGAGGATAAAGAATTCTTAATTCCATTCATATAAAATTTTTAATTTCATAAAATGTATGCTGATTTGAGGTCATGGTTAGCTTAACGAAAAAAAATATAGTTCTGCTGTAATAATGAATGTGGATAGAGAATACATGTGGTGAGAGGTGGGATGAGACCCAACACACCATGTAAAGAGTGCCTAAAATGAAAAATTAGTAATCTAAAAATCAATGCAATGGTGCATTGTGTGTGAATGTGGCCATGGACATTGACACATTAATTAAATTAATTTAATGCTGAATTGCATTTGGAAAAGTTTTGTATGCTAAAATGATGCATGTGTAAGGAATGGCATTTCCTGTTTCTCTATATCATTGGATAAATAAAAATGATTTAGTTGTTAGTATGCACAATTCTAAAAATTGTTTGGAAATCACTGCAAGTGTGCAATGAAAATATAATGTGCATGAGAAATAAAAATTTGTTTGGATGATTAAAGTTGAAATTGCAGGAAGAAGGGTCTTGGATATGGCAGTGTTGTAAGTCCATAAGGAAGACTAATGCCTGCTGATTATAAAAGATCCAAACTTCCATGAGAAAGAAATATTAGGCTTGTGGAATCAGGTTCATGTATGGAACAGATCAAAAATGGAATTGTGAATTAGAAAAATCTGTGGGTAATAGATTTGAAAAGAAGTTTGATTGAAAAGATAATGAAAACATCTCCCGAGTTTATGTATTCATGACATACACGTGGGATGAAAATGATCTGTCTGGGGAGGACAAATGTTGGTTGTCAAAGCTAGAAAGAATGAAAAATGGCTACTGTAGTGACATGAGAACCCTATGATAAGCCATGAACTCCATAGAATGACATGTCATGGTGACACAGGGCAAAGGGATGCTTTCAACAAAGAAATCTAGAGGGATTCCTCGATAGATAAAGCGGGAGGGACTCCTCAACTGTAACACTCAACTAAGTCTCTAAAACTCTTCTTATATGAGGAAACCTCGATAGGCACGATGAATCACCCAAGAGACTGTATAGTAGAGAAGGGGATGCTTGAGCTCAAGTCTGGAGGGTGAGTGACCGCAAGGAAGGGGATACTTCGATAACTCATGTGTAAGACTCAGTAGAGTCTCTAAAATATTGTTAACATGTTGACTAGGATCATGCACACAATGGGTATGTCAAGGAAAGCATTGAGCCAAGTTAATGAGACAAACATATGGATGCAAAACCATAAACTACACAGATAAGTGTTATGATGATTGTAAACTTCCTCTTTAATTATGGACAACAATAAAATGTTTTTGCATAAAAAATTGAGGTTAATATGATTACTGTTTGAAATTGTTGTAGGCATGTGTTAAATTCCAAGAGTCTAGGGAAATACCAGACCAAGAAGAGGAATAACATTGTTGAGATAGATGAAAAAATAAGGCATGGAAGGTGTTGTTGAGAAGTAAAGAACATCGAGGATGACATTCCTTTGAAGGGGGAGGGGATTGTAACACCCCCTCTCTAAACCCTCAGTATATGTAATTAATCACAATTGGTGATTTCCATACAATGACATGTAAATATTGTAAATGTATTATTGTTTAATTGTAAATGCAAAAAAATGACTATGGGGTGAAGTCTTAAAGTACTGAACATGATATCACCAGAGGAATGAGAGGAGGCCCTATTAAACTAAAGGACCTCAAGACTTATTCAAATTATTTTCCTTAGCCCCTATTTCAAGATAAATCAGTTAATGAGGGAGGTTGGTAGTGGAACAACCAACCACCCCAATGAATGGAAGTATGGAGGGATTCCAAAAGGAATAGGAAGCTGCCAACTAGAGGACAATAGGAAAGATCACCACGGGTCCATAGGATTGACCCACGAGTTTCCTTCTAAAAGAAGAAACATGACATGTCGAGAACCTTTCCAAGCTATGCATGCAAGAGAAATAAATTATTTCAAGGGGAAGGGAGGAGAGTCTCAGAAGGAGGGGCATGGTAGAAAGACTCACGAGAGAGTCCAAAAACCTGGTCTAAGATGCAAAGTTCGCGATATTGATACTGGGAAGGTATCTGAAAAACCTCGTGGAGGCCTGAGCTAGGTGGGTGTGGGGAAATCTATACCAAGAGTGGAGTGAAGGAGAGTGTCCTTCACAAATTGCTGAGAAACTAGAAAAATTGACCTGAGATAAGAGGGCCATGAGCTTGATGTTGGGAAGGCATTTGATAAACCTTGAAGAGGCCTGAGCTAGGTGGGTGTAAGGAAAATATCTACCAAGAGTAGAGTGAAGGAGAGTGACATTCAAATATTACTGAGAACTCAAGAGATATTCCCTAGTTATATCATGGGATGGAACGAGGGTGGCCAGAGTGCTAAGAGTAAATTCATATGAGCCTATGGTTGGGTGGAAAGGAGAACACCCACAGTAAGTTGGTTGGATGCAACCTGTAACCAGATAAGTATCTCATATTCCTATGTACTGGAATGTAAATGTATGGTAAAATGGGCAGTAATTGTATTCATGGATGTGTACACTTGTGTGATGAATAGATCGAATGCTCATTATAAGTATGAGTATTTGAGTAATGATAGAACATAAATAACTTCTTTCTATGAAATTTGTCTTGAATCGATAGATATGCCTGTACAATCTGAACAAAATCTAGGTATTGTGTGCAAGTACTCATGTTGTGGATTGTGTAAGCTATTCAAGTCTGTGTACTTGAATGATAATGAATCTGTATGGAATTTCATGTGTATTGCACACTTGAATAGGAGAACCATGTACTCTATCCCGAATGATAAGATCATTTTGCATTATCCTAGAATAAAGAAAGAAAACGTGTGAATCTGTTACTTGTGTGTGCAATAGGTTATCTATTGCGACGTGTTTCTCGTGAAAGGAATCTAGACAAACAAACAAAAAGATGAATAATAAGGTCCAGGTGTAAATGACTTATCCAGTTTGGAAACGGACTACGGAGTCCCTGAAGGAATGGTAAGACCTTAGAAAATACCTAGAAGATCTCCTTGGATGACTAAGTCCAAGATCAAACCGTTAACCTACAAAAATCACGTGTTTACAGTGGATGGAATTGCAGTCGTTGATTTGAAGTGGTGAGATGCTCTCGACCGTTAGATGGAAGGTATCCTTGATGAAGAACTGTGTTTTGATATTGAAGGAATTGCAGTTGTTGGATTTTCACAATGAATAGATCCCAACCCTTCGTCGGAGTAGGATATGATGGTCATAAAAGATGTACCCCGAGTCAACCAAAGTCATCGATATGTCAGAGGATTCGAGGTAGGGAGATCCAGACTGTTGGTTGGAGGATGACAGTTGGAGCATCCCTAGAGACTCGGAGTGAAGGAACTTCGATGGGAAAGGCCCTGAGGGGAAATCTGGACCGTTGATCCGAGTAGAGGTGAGGTCAATTCTTAGTTGTAGATATCCATAGGGTCTCGTCTAAGTGAGGTTAAGAGGGAAGGTAATGTCTTTCTGACGAGGAATTTCTACGTACCTGAGGGTAATACATGGAAGAGTGTAATTTTTCAAACTAATTGGGAGTAGGTCCCTGTCCAGCTCAAACCTTTGAATGGGTGCTTTAATTATCGAGTGTAGGATTTGTGGGTGGAAAAATATCCACCGTTGATAGGAGATTATGCTGTCAGAATTCTTGTGTGTGGGTTTGATGAGGGAATCCGAGGGCAGAGCTCTGAGAACGAACCCAAGTCGTTAGATCTATCAAAGTGTTTGTGAGAAAGGATCTGAACTGTCATATCTAGAGTAGTGATTTTCATCGGAGTTTGGTTGGATCTCGAGGCCCACAGATCCTATACATGGAGTACCGAGAGACATATTTACTTGAGCCTGGACCTGGAGGGCCCATCTTTCTTCTTCAATGCCTCCACTTTGTCAACAACAACAACATCCATCCCATTGGCCTAGTCCTTAAGCAACAATGGGTCTTGCTCCATGAGGTAATGAGTTTGGGTATCATGGTATGTGTCACTATGTTTCTCAAAACATTTGAATATGTGCACTTAATTCTTTTTACTTTGACGTGTTCTTGGACCTTATTCCTTTCCACTTGTCCACACCTGGGGGGAATGATAGGATGTCCTAGCAAGTTGGTTCCCATATGGTTTGAGTTTCCACTAGGTGGGTTCATGAAAGGTAATCATCCATTCCCATCATACTTATCACTTTTCATATTTTTTCCCTCTCATCCATCCCCTTATACATTGGCTCGGGCATTGGTTTTTCCAAGCTAGCAAAGGGTTGTACCTTACCTTGTGTGAAGAATGGGATAAAGGCCCAGAGGGTAAAAGTAGATGGAAAAAGATAAAATCCAAAGAACAAAACCTTCATATGCTTCTCCTAGGGATCCCTGAGAAAGTAATAAAAGGATTCTCAGCAAGAAACAGAGGGACCCATAAAATAATAAAATCAAGACCTAGTTGGAGGATAGGGGGTCTCATCATGAGCCAACCTATTAGGTCCATGGGTATGTACCGATATGACACTACCATTCAACTGGTCACCACGCCAGGGTAGTGTCTCTTGGTGGCATAGCTAAGAGAAAGGGGGTATCATCATGAACCAACATTCTCATCTCCGTGAAATGCTTGTGGGTAACATTGTCACCACTGGTCACCACACCGGGGTAGTGTCCCCTAACTAGTCTCTTGAAAGAAAAAGAAATAAGACAAAAAGATAAAATGCATTGAATGGGCTTGGAAAAATTTGCATCCATGATAAGGTGTACCTCACCCTCTTTAGAGGCATCCACATGTAAGCCATACATTCTCCTGTCACCCATTGCTCAAACATCCCTCACCACCTCATCCACTTACATGGCCTGGATTTGTCTTCACCTGGAATCATCCCACGTCCAATGAGAATTATCCCAATAGGACCTCTTGACATCCTCTCCAAACCTGTCTTGTAGAATAACATAACGTCTTTGCCCACTTTTCTAGGAAAAGGGGGTTTTATTCACATGTTTAGATAACTTGATTATTAGGAGTGATTTGAATTGCTATGATCCCCATGACTTATGATCCCATGGAGGGTGTACTTTTTTGTTGTTGTAGGAAGACACCCGACGAATAGGTACACATGGGGAGATGATTAGTTCATACCTCCATAGGGATAAAATCCCACCAAATGGATGCGGAGACCCTAGCCAGGGGCATAGATAGATCAAAGGCTTTCACCAGAGAGAGAGAGGAGGAAGTTCCACCAGAGACAACCTAACAGGCCTGAACCCATGGGGATCTTTCCCTCCTACTATGATTTTTTCCTTGAAAGGCCCATGAAGTCACCTATGTGACCCTTGACGTCACCAACATTTGATGGACACTTTGGAGGCAGTTATGTGCCAAGTGGCACGTGTGGCTTGATCTAGAGGCCTTGAGAGGCATAACATTTTGCTCCTGGAGGCCAACATTTCACGAGATAGGCCTAACGTCACCCTAAAGGGGCATGACGTCACCTATTCTGCTTGATTTAGGGTTTAAATTGCCATTTTATGTAAAAACTGGATATTGCATGTACACTAGCCATGTTAGACTTTTTGACCTAATTTGTAAATTAAAGGTCATTGTAACTGTATAAATAAGGGAAAAATCACTCTTGTTTTTCATCATCTTTCACACACACTTAAGTGAGGTTTGAAATTTGCACCCTAATTAGGGTTTCTTGGCTGAAATTTAGTGCGCACTTCTTGAAGGAGGTTATTTTTGGTGTGTTTAAGCATTTTTCTTGGTGGACGTCTTTAACTAGGCCTATTGCTAGATGATTCTTGGTGACTATAAGTAAAATTTCTACAATTCTTATTCATTGAATGGTTATGGTTGTATTTATCTTGCATTTATTCTAAGATTATGAAATTGCTACCATAAAACTCTAGGAGGATAAAGCACATGTTATTGTTCTTGCCTTTATAACTTTCACCTACTAGATTATGCTAGAAATTCTATTTATTGAATCTTTGTGCTAAGGGCCTTGCCATTGCAACACCCTAGCATCTTTTTCTTCATCTAGCCGTCATCTACTTCATATTTGAGCTAAAGAAGGAGGAGAACTACTAGGGCCTAGAGTTACCTACTTCCTAGTAGCCATTTTGCCCTTAAGGTTTAGTGATTGAAGCCTTGGGATACCAACACTTCAATCATTGACCGTCTTGTCTCTATCTCTCTTATTATCAATTTGTTCCTTCAAGACTTCCACTGCTAAAAGAAAATCCATTTACCCTAAAAGCATTTATCTAAGCCTTGCACTTGAGTGCTTGATAAAAACTACTCTCAAAACCTTTACCTTAAGCTCTCTACTAACTCTTCCTAACCCTAGAATATACTAATCTACTAACCTACTTGCTTCTGTTACAAAAGTAAGATACAACCGTCTATTGTAGCAATTAAAAGCACCTAAAAGCAATTGCAAAGTTAATTTATACACTGCCTAAATTGCTTCTGACAAATGCTTGTACTTTTCTAATATTGAGTGATTATTCTTGGTCTTGTACTTTTATACTATTGAGTGATTATTCTTGGTCATTGTGAAGCCATTTTAAGGAATCTATTGTGAATCTATTATCTTATAAAAATTTATGTTTGCTTCATCATACATCAACTATTGCTTTTGTTGACAAGTCCATGGTTTTATGAAGTACTAACAATAAGTTGTACTTGCAAAATATATCTTTTTCTTGTTTCTTTTTTCTGGGCAGGTACATCTAAGCACTTCATTACTTCATTGGTTAAAACCTTGGGACTTTCTGATCAGTGTGACTTGTGAGAGGGGATACTTTTATATACACTTTAACCTTTGCCTTCTAAAACCCCAGGTCACCAGGGACGTCTCCCCTGGGCCATCACACCTAAATAGAAAGAGGTATCATGTCAAGGTGACAGTGATAGGATAATCTTCTGTTACAACAATTTTCCTTCCCTTAACCTTTTCCTTTGGAATAAGTAGAAATTGAGTGATAACATTTTGGCGCCGCTGCCGGGGAACACTGAGTCAATTCTCCTCAAAGACGACACTTTTCGGTAAGCATTTCCTCAAAATCCTTTACATTCCAAAGCTTACCTGACGAATCCACTTAGGGTGATCTCCTCATCCATTTGATAGTTTCCAAAAAACTATCTGGAAACTCCACAAACCTCAGGGAGGTACACCAATCCTCCCCAATCCTTTAGAAGAAAACCTCCCCGAAAATCTTCGGTAGTAAAATCACTTTTTGGAGGCAATCTTCCCTTAAACACAATGTCTAGCATAGGAACTCAGACCGTCATTCCAAACCAAGACAATAACCAAATACAATGGTCATCCAAGCTTTTCAAACCGCTAGACATGACAACTATACTGGGCTACCCTGGGAAAATTACCCCTAAGTATGAAAAGTGGTTTCCCAAATTCACTAGAAATGATGTTGTCAGTGCCGAAGATCACATGAGCAATTTTTGGGCCTTATTCCAACTTCATCCCATCAGTGATGATGCTGAATATTTAGCTATGAAATTTTTCTCTCCTACCCTCCATGATGGTGTTAGACATTGGTACAATGGTCTCCCTGATGCTAGTATTAAAACCATGGATAGGTTAGAGGAAGTATTCCTCAAACGATGGAGTGTCAAGGAAGACCCCAACATGCTGTTGATAAGGTTGAATAACCTCGTAAAACAAGAGAATGAAACCATTGGAGAGTTCCATGACAAGTTTGAAACCTTGATACAAAAGATCCCGGTGAGCCATCATGCTTCTGGTAGTTTCCTTCTTTTCCTTTATACCGAAGCCTTTACAGGTCAGCTAGGGTATCTCCTTAGAGATAAAAACCCTCAAACAATCCAAGAAGCCCAAGATCTAGCTACAAGGATTGAGGACAACATTTCATCATCTAGAGTCGAGCCTTTATCAGCCCCAAGAGTCAGAATGGACACTAAACCTAAGATAGTCCACAATGATGAACCTACCTCAGACATTAGTGCTAGCTTGGCAAAGTTACAACTGACTGTAGATGGCATGGTAAAAACCCAAGAGCTAGTGATGAATAGGATTGTCAACCTAGAGAGGACTCAACAAAAAAACCATAGGGTTCCTTACAAAGGGCAGTTCCAAAAGGGGAACCAAGTTTTTAGACCAAAGAATGATCAAGAGGTTCCAAATACTTTATCCCCCACAAACATAGTGGATGAAAACCCTTGGTTCCTACAATGCAGTGAGTCACACTGGGAGCATGAGTGTCCTTTCAACAATGGAAATCATGACCAAGTGAACATAATGGACCATACCATCGAGGATCCTCAGATTTTCCTTAATATTACCCCTGAGGAACATCAAGAAGGCATAAAAGAAGAAGCCATGAAGGCTAGGATGGAGGTAATAAATAACCTTGACCAAGAGTCAAGAGAAAAGTTGAAGAAACAATAATTCCAAGTGTATACTAGACAAAAGAGAATGAATCAACCTCTCTCTACTGGTCCTGTGGAATCAGAAACAATACCTCCACCCATGAACATAATCCTCAATAAGAATCCTCCCAAAACTGACAAAGTGGACTTAAATTTTTACTTTGAAGGGGCATTAGCCAAAATGCATGTGACCATCCCCTTGAGAGAAGTCATCAAGGTCCCATCTGTCAAAGAAAGGTTTGAAATTTTTTTCAAAGGCTCAGATGGACCAATGGACCCTCCTATTATGCTACAATATGATCACTTTAGGGTTCAGTATGATGGACATCCACCTTTCTTCATGACCTTATTGATCAATAACAAATGCCTTTATAACTGTATGCTAGATTCAGGGGTAGGTGCTAACATGATGTCTTTGAAGGTCATGGAAAAATTGGGCCTGAAAGTCACATGGCCTTACAGGAATGTGTGTGACTTTGAGTCCAGGGCTATACCCACGCATGGGGTAGTTGAGAACATAGAAGTATGCCTCAGAAGATACCCCGAGAGAGTGATGCATGTGGACATTGTGGTAGTGGATGTCCCAGATGTGTGGGGAATGCTATTGTCTAGAAAGTTTGTTGCAATGTTGGGAGGAAAGCTAGAGATGGATATTAGTTATATCAATGTTCCTATGAATGACAGAATAATAAGCCGCCTCCTGAATGTGCCAATGACCAAAATCCATGTGGAAGAAATTGGTAATGATATTGGAACTAATGAAACACATGAACCAGTCAAAGAGAATCTTCCTGCATTTTCTGTTGATGACATGCCTTTTGCTACATAAGAAGACTTTGATTAGATACAATGGCCCAAGAAGGAGGAATATCAACAACTCTTGAACAAATATAAAGACAAGGAATTTGGGGTTGTCAAATTATTGAAGAAAGGAGAAGATGACATACTAATCCGACTGTACTAACAAGAATTTTTTACAATGGAATCCCACCCTCCTCCCACAAGACAGTGCACCGGGGTTGTACAAGAAAATACCAAGTTCAAGGCCAAGGACTACAAAGAGGGAGATATAGTCTTTATGTGGGATACAAAGAAGGAAGATCCTACTAATGTCAAAGGAAGTGCACAATTTTGGCTTGGACCCTTCAGAGTTGGAAGAAAATCAATCAATGATGCCTACTATTTGTCTACATTAGAAGGAATAAGGTGCCCATTACTAGATAGCAGACACCTCCTTAAACCCCATCAAGGGGAAAATAATTGAATTCACAGGTAAGTATAGGTAAGTAGGTAGGAATTTTCATTAATTATATATACCATTTTCATTTCATGCTAGAGTAGTTGTATTTCCATTTGTATATATGCTTACTTATTTTCATTTTCTATACCATATATGAGCCAGGGGTGATATCACCATGCTAAATGATTAATAATATTTTTTTATTGAGATCAAGTAGGTCATAGGTCATTCCAGAGATGTTGAGGTTCTCATGCGCTCTACAGTGAGCACATGTCCCCGAGTTGGAGCTAGATGTTATCCCCTAGCTTAGGGATAACTAAGGAGATTATGTAACGAGGCCCACATGTCCTAGACATGGAGTACAGAGAGCCATATTGACTTGAGCCTGGTCCTGGAGGACCCATATTTCTTCTTCAATGCCTCCACCTTGTTAGCAACAACAACATCCATACCATCGGCTTGGTCCTTCAAAAACAGTGGGTCTTGCTCCATGAGGTAATGAGTTCGGGTGGCATGGTATGTGTCACTCTGATTCTCAAAACATTTGAATATGTGCATTTAATTATTTTTACTTCGGATGTGTGCTTGGACCTTATGCCTTTCTAGTTATCCACACCTGGGGGGAATGACAAGATGCCCTAGCAAGTTGGTTCCCATAGGGTTTTATTTTCCACTAAGTGGATTCATAAAAGGTAATCATCCATTCCCACCATACATATCACTTTTCATCTTTTTTCCCTATCATCCATCCCCTACATTGGTTTGGGCATTAGGTTTCCCCAGTTAGCAAAGGGTTGTACCTTACCTTGTGGGAATAAGGGGCTAAAGGCCCAGAGGGTAAAAGTAGTTGGAAAAAGATAAAATACAAAGAACAAAACCTTCAGATGCTTCGCCCAGGGATCCCCAAGAAAGAAATAAAAATATACCCAACAAGAAACACAGGGAACTGTAAAATAATAAAATCAAGACCTAGTTGGAGGATAGGGGGTCTCATCACGAGCCAACCTATTAGGTCCATGGGCATGTAGCAGTATGACACTACCATTCATCTGGTCACCACAATAGGGTAGTGGTTCTTGGTGGCATAGCCAAGAGAAAGGGGGTCTCATCACGAGCCAACCTTCTCATCTCCATGAAATGCTTGTGGGTAACATTGTCACCCACTGGTCACCACACCAGGGAAGTGTCCCCTAACTAGTGTCTTGAAATAAAAAGCAATAAGACACAAATATAAAAGGCATTGAATGGGCTTGGAAAAATTTGCATCCATGACAAGGTGCAACTCACCCTCTTTAGAGGCACCCACAGGTAAGCCATACATTCCCTTGTCATCACTGCACCCATTACTCAAACATCCCTCACCACCTCATCCACTTACATGGCTTGGATTTGTCTTCACCTGGAAACATCCCACGTCCAATGATAATTAGCTCAATAATACCTCATGACATCCTCTCCAAATCTGGCTTGTAGACTAACATAACATCTTTGAGCACTTGTCTGGGAAAAGGGGGTTTTATGCACATGTTTGGATAACTTTATTATTATATGTGATTGACATTGATGTGATCCCTATGACTTATGAGTCCATGGAGGATGTACTTGTTGTTATTGCAGGGTCACACCCAACAGACAGGTGCACATGGGGAGATGATGAGTTCATACCTCCATAGGGGTAAAAATCCACCAAATGGATGTTGAGACCCCAACCAAGGGTAAATATAGATCATAGTCTTACACTAGAGAGATAGGAGGATGTTCCACCAGAGATAACCTTGCAGGCCTGGACCCAAGGGGATCTTTCCCTCCTATTATGATGTTGGCCTTGAAAGGCCCATGACGTAACCTCTGTGACCCTTGACATCACTAGTGTTTGATGGACACTTTGGAGGCAGTTATGTGCCAAGTGGCATTTGTGGCTTGATCTAGAGGGCTTGGGAGGCCTAACATTTTTCTCCTAGAGGCCAATGTTCCACCAGAGAGGCCTAATGTCACCCTAAAGTGGCATGAAATCACCTATTCTTCTTGATTTAGGGTTTAAATTGTCAGTTTTATGTAAAAACTGGATATTACATGTAAACTGGCCATGTCAGCCTTTTTGACCTAATTTGTAAATTAAAGGTCATTGTAATTGTATAAATAAGGGAAAAATCACTCTTATTTTTCATCATCTTTCACACACACTTAAGTGAGGTCTGAAATTTGCGCCTTAATTAGGGTTTCTTAGCTGAGATTTAGTGTACACTTCTTGAAGGAGGCTATTTTTGGTGTGTTTTAGCATTTTTCTTGGTGGAAGTCTTCAACTAGGCCTATTGCTAGATGATTCTTGGTGAATGTAAGTAAATTTTATGCAATTCTTCTTCATGGAATGGTTATGGTTGTATTTATCTTTCATTTATTCTAAGATGATGAAATTTCTAGCTTAAAACCCTAGGAGGATAAAGCACATGTTGTTGTTCTTGCCTTAGTAACTTTCACCTACTAGATTATGCTAGAAACCCTATTTCTTGAAGCTTTGTGCTAAGGGCCTTGCCATTGCAACACCCTAGCATATTATGCTTCATCTAGTCGTCATCTACTTCATATTTGAGCTAAAGAAGGAGGAGAACTACTAGGGCCTAGGGTTACCTACTTCCTAGTAGCCATTTCCCCCTTAAGGTTTAGTGACTGAAGCCTTGGACTACCAACACTTCAATCATTGACCTTCTTGTCTCTAGCTCTCTTATTATCAATTTGTTCCTTCAATATTTCCACTGCTAAATGAGACTCCATTTAACCTAAAAGAATTGATCTAAGCCTTGCACTTGAGTGCTTGATAAAAAATACTCTCAAAACCTTTACCTTAATCTCTCTACTAACTCTTCATAACTCTAGAATAGAATAATATACTGACCTACTTGCTACTGTTACAAAAGTAAGCTACAAAAATCTATTGCAGCAATTAAAAGCACCTAAAAGCAATTGTAAAGTTGATGTATACAATGCCTAAATTGCTTCTGACAAATGCTAGTACTTTTCTACTATTGAGTTATTATTCTTGGTCATTGTGAATCCATTTTAAGGCATCTATTGTGAAGCTATTATCTTATAAGCATTGATGTTATAAATTTTTGTTTGCTTTATCATACATCAACTATTTCTTTTGTTGACAAGTCCATGGTTTTATGAAGTACTAACAACAAGTTGTACTTGAAAAAGATATATTTTTCTTGTTTCTTTGTTCTGGGCAGGTACATCTAAGCACTTCATTACTTCATTGGTTAAAACCTTGGGAATTTCTTATCAATGTGACTTGTGAGAGGGGATACTTTTTGCAAGATACCAGATATATAAAATATGCAGAACAGAAACGAAATGCTAGAAATAACAGAATAACAGTGAAATATCCAGCATAATCTTCACAATACACAGAAATGATATACGAAATAGCAACAGTAATAGCACTTGAACAGA